>JANHFL010003652.1:62289-72560 GCA_032468155.1 Oxyrhabdium leporinum | reverse complement strand
TAGTTTCCATCCATTGTTTCTTGTCCTGCCTTCAGGTGCTTTGGAGAATAGCTTGACTCCCTCTTCTTTGTGGCAGACCCTGTATTTCATATAGAACCTGTCTGAAGTTACAATCTGGCATATTTCAGAATTGGCTTCTTGCTATTAAATAATCAGCAGGCCCAATAAATTAAGCAGCAGGGATTCTTAGGGGTTCCTTAACATCTGGGTGATGATAAGGAATGACCCTCCTAGAATCGATTGCAATTGAGACGGAACTGAAGCATCCATGAACATTTCTAAAGGAAGATTCCCCTTCTTTCTCTTCTCCTTCATTTTGTTTGTGAGGATTTGAACATTTTTGAGGGAGCCTTTGGTTTAGCTTTCTTCCTTTGTAGTTTGTTCAGTAGAATGTAGTTGCGGTTTGTTTTCCTCTTGTTTTACTAAGGGCATAGATGCTTTTCGGATCATTTTCCTGTAACTTTATTGCAAACTATTTAGGGCTTAAGTGGTCAACAAATGTGGTAAGTAAACAAATGGGAACCATCTGCAGGAGACGTTAAATTTGTGGTTTGAATGTCTTGCTTTATTGAGGACATGGTTGTTTCTAAGATTATTTTCCAAGATTTTCAGCTATTCATAGGTTCACAATGGGCTGCCAACAGCTTTTGCACACCAAACAATGAACACATTTAAGGCCCTCTGAGTACAGCCTTTGTGTACAATGCCCTGGCACAGTCAAAATTCTCACATGAGGAATAACATATTGAAGGGCTAACTTGTTCCTTTGGCTTGGGATAGGAAACCAGAGTCAAATATGTATTTTATTTGTAATTTCTTGCATGCAAAATACAGCAAGGCCACAAGGAAATGCACATTAGTGCTCTATTTCTGTGACAGCACAGAGTTCATCCTCACGGAATAGTTTCCTCTTTTTTCTCTTATCTCCAACGTTTCCTAGCTACCCCCCCCCCCTCAAAAACTGTTTTCGTGGATTGGGGAAAATTTAGGAAAGATGGTAAGATTGGTCACATTATATTACTGTAGAGACAAAAGATAAAATGGCAGTTCCTTGTTGAGTTCAATAAAGATGACCGTAGCAGTAATTGGATCCTACTTAGGGCAGATATTCTAAATCGGGAGAGGGCAGCTATGGCCCCTTAACAACCTGTGGACTTCAGCTCCCAGAATTCCTGAGCTAGCCATGCTGAGCCATGCTGGCTCATGAATTATGTGAGTTGAAGTCCATAGGTCATAAAAGGGCCCTAGTTGCCCACCCTTGGTCTAAATACAGTTCTGGGCTCCACTGGCAAAGAAGTTTCTGCTGCCCCCTTTGAGAGTCTTCTTCATTTATTACTGACAGTTCTGCCTTTCTTTGCCTAATGAAAGGTCCATTCCACAAAACTTTGGGATATGGTTGAGAGGGTTTCTAGACAGAAAGGAGACGACAAATGACATATCCCAAAGTTTTCTGGAATGGCCCTTTCATTAGGCAAAGAAAGGCAGAATCATCAATGATAGATGAAGAGCACTGTCAAGGGGACAGCAGAAACCTCTTTCTGACTGAATTGAAAAGGACCCTTTGTTCTACCCCTTGCCATCTGCTGCATCAGCAGGTCCTAAAAGATGGTTCAAAGTACAAAGTTGTTGATGAGTACTTCAGAGAATGGCTCCAAATGCACATTCTTGAATTCAAATAGAAACATATAAGAGGTTTTGATGCAGCAGGAACAAAAAGTCAACTGAAAATGGGATATTTTGAGTTTTCTTTGGTTCCAAAGTGTTCTGGTCAATACTATCACAGTCTGTGGAGATTCTCAGTCCTCCAGGTCATAGTTATCTCAAAGATGCTTTTTCAAAAGGCAACTGGACTGTTTTCATTTTGAGGAAGATGTTTCGTTTCTCATCCAATAATTGATTCTGGTAGGATGGTGAGGGTGAGGGAAGGATTAGTTCTGAGGTCAGAATTAATCCTTCTATCACCTCCACCATCCTGCCAGAATCAATGAAGCTTCTTGGATGGGAGCTAAACATCTTCCTCAACGAAAAAACAGTCCAGTTGCCTTCTGAAAAAGCACCTTTGAGACAACTATGTCCCGAATGACTGAGAATCTCCACAGACTGTGATGGCATTGACTAGAACACTTTAGAGCTGAAGAAAACTCAAAACAATATAATATGTTCAGAGTAGGATAATTTAAGCCTGGTCATTTGTACCTCAAGTCATAACTCTGAGTTGGTTGGTTTGTTTGATGATCCATCAGTTTGTTTTCTTGACTGTCCACAGGGGTGTTGTCCAATACCAAACTTCAAAGGCATGAATACTGTTCCTACCCTGCTTCTTTAAAGTGCAATTTGCAATGTGCTCAACATGGAGTTTTCCTTGAAGACCACCTGGAAACTTCAACTGGTCCAGAATGCAGCAGCACACAAAATAATGCCCCCCCTAGGTGTTGCTCCTCTAACACTTTTGTTGCATGAGCTGTCCTGGTTACGAGTTTCTTTCCAAGTGCAATTCAAGATGCTAGTTATCATCTTTAAAGCCTTATATGGCACAGGGTCAGGATGTCTGCAGGACCTCTTTTCCCTAAGCACACCTACCCAGCCTACCCAATCAGACTCAGTAGACATGCTCCTACTTCCTTCACTTAAATATTGCCATCTGATGGGAGCTAGGAAGCCTGTCTTTTCTATTCTTTTACTGTTGAGGATTGATTCCAAAAGGCAGAAGTTAACCACCACAGCAATATCTTCATTGCCATCGTGAACTATGGTTGTTCTCTCCAGCATCATTAGTCTTTTAACTCAATTTTTTTTTGCACCCGTTAAAATTGGTTGATTTACCAGGTAGCTGACTAACTTGAACAGTCAATTTCATTGTCTGGCTGATTATCTTAGTCACTGTATACTTGTTGGCTAGCAATTTGATCCTCTCGGGTTTGAAGAATCTTGAGGGGAGATCTAACTTGAATTGAAAAACTGTTGGTGAAAATTTCCAGCTTGAATCTTGGGAGACTGTGAACATATCTCCCCAAAGTACCATTTCCCTCAGGGCTGTCTTAGCAATTATGCTACATGATGATCTACATGATGAAGATTTTCTCCCATGTGTTTCCTGTGGGAGAAAATGGTAGCTTCAGTAGAGTCTTTTCAACTAAAAGGGCATTCCTGCCCATTCAAAATTGTACAACCTTAACCTACTTGCCACCTGTAAGTTTGGCACAGCAATGGAGGAAGGTACATTTTGCCTCAGTGCTAGACAGCATACTATAACGTCTTGCTATTCCCTAATGTCCAGAGGCAGTCCTAAATTGGATCTGTTGCAAAATATATTTTCCCAGCTACATGCAGCAATAAATTGGCTATGCTATAATATAGATGCCAACTAGAACATCAGAAAAAGGTCCTGTAGTTTGGTTTCTGTAATGTAATACTTGCAATGATTCTATAGCTATTCATTCGCTATTTAAAATGAGCAGCAGGGAAATAGCTTAGCTTTTACAGCCTTGCAACAACAAGATGTTGCAACCACCAATCAGCTCCACTGGTGCATAAAAAAGATGGAGTCTATCTAATGATAATGATGGAGAAGTCTATGTCCCAGTTTTGGCTTCCATCCTTGATGATGTATGTATGTCTTAAGTACGCTTCCTGAATGAAGCAGGGAATAAGGCTGCCCTCAAAATTATCCATTCCAAGAGTTACACATTTTTAAAGATTAAAATGTCTTTTATTTTTTTCTAAAAACATTGGAGTAAAACATGCCTTTTGTTCTCACACATCATGCATAAAATTGCTTCATACTGAGGAATTAATGGGATAACAAAGGTAGAAGGAAGCTTTGAGGTCTTCCTGTCCAGCCCCCTGCTCAAGCAGGAGACCATTTCAGACATTTCTAGGTTGGTCCTCTCCTTGATTAGTTTCCATCTTCAAATTAAAGATCTTTTTGTCACAAGAATGCACCCTCAGCCTTTACCCCTTGGCAGCCTCTGCCCTTTTTTGCTACTGTTTTACAGGTACGTTTTTATGCATAACATGAGGTGGTTCAAAGAGGCTCAGTCCTTACTCATTCAAGCAAAGATCTCCCAGCCATGGACATCTGTAGAAAGGGGACGTATGAGGAAAAATATGTTGCATGGTTGTGATATGACTCCACCCCTTTTGTACTTGCATCATGTCATCACACACAAATATTGTCAGAGTTTCCAGTGATCCAACCAGCACACAAGTAAATAATTCAGCAGGATTCAATTATAGCAGAAACTTCTTTATATACAATAATATAAAGTATGATGCATGTATACAATACACATGCAGCTCTTGCAATGTGGTAGCAATGACAAGGACAAGAAGCAGAAGCCAGAACCACCAGAACTCAGAATCACAGAAGCTATATTGCAAGGACAAATGAACTCTTACATATATACAGACCAGTTAACCTAAGCCACGCCCAGGCTCTGACCCATCTAACATGGCTTACAACTGATGCTGTTTCTTAGTCACCAAACAGTTCCCATTGGTTGACTTGTTGTTATGGCTATCCCAGCTCATAAATTCTTCTATACCAACAAATATAGCAAGGGCATTTGTGACAATGCAATGCATGTTTTATCACTTAGACAAGTGCTTTTTGTTCATTACCCAAAACTGCTTGTCAGAAAGTCTTATCGAACTTCAAGAAGCAGTTGTAAGTCCCTTCAGCCCTGGTGTATCTTTGAATAGTCACTGAACAAGTGGTAGTAACTTGAGAACTACCTGTATTATAAAAACAATATCACTGAATGATGTTAATGGCATTTTAAAAAAATTGTCATTGGTAATTTCATTGATTTTCCTCTCAATAATATTTTGCGAGATTTTCAAATATATATTAGTATACATGGCAATCATTAAGACAATCAAGACAAAGGAGCAATTTCCTGACAGTTAGAACAATTAATCAGTAGAACAAACAGCCTCCAGAAGTTGTAAATGCTCCAACACTGGAAGTTTTTAAGAAGAGATTGGATAACCATTTGTCTGAAATGGTATAGTTTCCTGCCTAAGCAGCGGGTTGGACTAGAAGACCTCCAAGGTCCCTTCCAACTCATCTAGTCTAGTCTAGTCTAGTCTAGTCTATTTAAATGTACCTGTTTTGATGGGTGATGGGTTTATGAGTTGTTACTCAAACAAAAAAACAGTTTTATTGATTCTGGATAATTTATCCAGGTTTGGGAAAGCAGGTATCTATGCTTGCAAAGCCTCTGTCAGAACTGTGGAACAATAGGGGTCGATGAGTTATTTTTTTATCTCCTCTCTTGATTTACTACCTTACTGAAATTTGCTTTGACATTTCTTGAAGATCTTTCTTTTCAAAAGAAGCTTCTGTGTTTTTGTTTCATTTTCAAAGTGGGAGATAATTTATTCTGAATTTCCATGGGTGGTATTGTTTCTTGAGGCAAGTAGTAGAAGATTTTCTCTCTTGGTAGTGTTATTTCCTGCTTCAGCTCCTACTACTCCCCTGCTGCTTCCTTGGCGGCCCACACTTCCCGAGTTAAGGAAATCCAATAGAAAGTCTTCCCTTATGAATTCTTCCCTTAGGATTGAAATGAAGCATTGGAAAGTAAGGGAACTGGGGAGATAACAATACAATGGAAACTAGAACCTTAGGCATCTTTGTAATTTGCAATTTAAGTGCAAGAACATCAAACACCACCCATGAGAATTTCATCACAATTCTCACTTCCACTGAAATTTTGAAGGAAAATTATCTTTGATCAAACTGAATGACTGGAGAATTTATCACTATTGCATTGAGAGCATCATTTACAATCTATTTGCCATTGATAAACCACATATCTGACTTGAATTTCTCTCTCTCTCTCTCTCTCTCTCTCTCTCTCTCTCTCTCTCTCTCTCTCTCTCTCTCTCTCTCTCTCTCTCTCTCTCCCTCCCTCCCTCCCTCTATCTATTCCCCCCTCTCTCTCTCTCTCTCACACACACACACACACACACACTCACATACAATTTAAATATTTCTCAAGGTTGATGTGACACTAGGGGTCCTTTCCTCACATGTACTTAAGCATAACACAAACATATATCACAGCTAATCCAGTAATGTGCTGCCTTACCCAACTGCAATAAGGGACAACCTCTTAAAGCTTTTCCACTATTACCTTGAACGGAATTTTGCTGACTGAGGACAGTGGCAATTAAGGCAGGACAGAAATTGGCAATTAGGGACACAAATTTCATGCCAGTGTAGTTTTCTTCTAACTCAAGGACAAGTAGAGAATAACTCATCCATGGAGAAAGGCCCAGAAAGGTCTCGTTTTCCGTTGGAAATATACAAATGTAACACATAAAATAGACTGAAATAGCACTCATATAGACTTCTCTCTCAATCTATCTCCACCCGTTTCATGTGTTATGTTTCTATCCTTCTGGAAAAGGAGGCCCTTTTAGGGCCTTTCCCCATGGAAATGTTCTCCTCTCGTTAATTATTGCCTATAATATTGCTGTACTGCAACAGCTGTAATGAATTCATAGTTAACAGCTTACACATGTAGCAAGGCTATCAAACTTTGTAAGGTGTTATTTCACCACATCAAGCACTACTCTGTCAATAGCTAACTGGAGAAGTAAGTGAAAAGTGCAGGCATTCAAATGGTAAACCTGGGTCTTTCCCTCTGCATAAAGGATGACCACTATTCAGTAGAGCGTTGTATAATTGGCCTCATGAGATAAGACTATCAGGGCTGATTCCTGTAACATAATTTGGCTCTAATGGGCAAAATATTGAATTTGGTGATCTTTAAAACCCAGCTGCCATGGGATTTCATGAATATTTTCATGCACCCTAGACTGAAGAAACAATAAGCCCATAGATTCAAATGTAAAATGACAAAAGCAAAATATGAACACTTGGAGGGTCATGATCAGCGCAACTCCACACCAACGGACGAATGCAGTGACAAGGCGAACATTTAATGTAAACATGATAAACTAGTAGCAGAAAATATTAATCCAAAAACCCTGATTCCCCCCCCCCCTCTGAAACGAATCAACTGTAAAATTCTGTTGAATTAGGCCCATTAAAATGTATAATGCATCTAATAAATTATTAGAAAGGAGATTCTGAATATTAAACAGCATTTTTGACAAATATTTATTTATTTATTTAGCGCATACGATGCCAGGGAAAGCTACACATGTTAGACACAATGTAGCCCTGACAACCTAAATTGCTAGTTCATTCTGTTCATTTGCACACTTATCCTTGGTGCACCATGGGGGAGGGAGGTGGTAAACTAGCTTTGCACCAATTAACTAGTGATGCTCGGATTGCTGGCTCTTCTGGATTCCTTTGCCAGTCTCACCTTTCCTCACCTTGTGTAATGATACCTTGCATCTGGACGGATCCAGCGCTGGCTTCCACTCTCCACACACATGAACCCTACCAGTCTTTTTTTCCCTTCAACAAAATGATACCCATTTATCTACTTACAATATTGCCTATTTTTTAACTGTAGGGTGGGCAGGAGCTACGCATCAAGAGCTCGTTCTGTGTCACAGAGTTGTATTCAAACTGCAGACTATTTCTGGCTGGCAGTTCCAGTGTCATTAAGCCTTTGTGTCACCGCATCCCCAATTTGACAAATAAGAACTGTTAAGTAGAACAACATGTTGGTTAGAACCAGATTGAATTTCTTTATCTAAAGATGATCAGATCAGGACTGATGGTAATGCCACCTCAAGATGAAGATGATTTAATGTATTCTTGAATTGAGCAGGGGATTTGGATTAGATATCCTTTAATATCCATGGTGGCACAAGAGCTGTGTTGATGCAGTGGTTAGAATGCAGTGCTGCAGGCTACTGCTGCTGGCTGCCTGCAATTTGGCAGTTCGAATCTCACCTGGCTCAAGGTTGACTCAGCCTTCCATCCTTCTGAGGTCAGCAAAATGAGGACCCAGATAGTTGGGGGCAATATTCTGACTCTGTAAACCGCTTAGAGAGGGCTGTAAAGCACTGTGAAACGGTATAGAAGTATAAGTGCTATTGCTATTGCTATCCCTTCTACAGAAAATCCTTACTTTAAGGCTACAAAACACTTCACCATATTGGATGTCCACTTTGTGATGACAAGTTTTGGATAAAGTTCATACATTAGGTACATTTTTAAATATTACATTCATTTTATCTATCCCATTCGCCATTTAATGGTTAGTCAGCTTTAATGACCTCCTTCCATCCTATTTATTCACTAAATCAAGCATTTTCTGGATTTTTGTTGTTGTTGATTCTACTATTTCACAGCTATTTGGGGATGCAATCTAAGAGATGCCTGCAAGGGTTGAGACTGTGCCCAGAATGTGTCTCCACCCTACTTGGAAGGAGACATAGAGAAATTGGATGCAAAGATCAATACTGCCGAGTCTTATTGAATATCCTACCCCTTCATTAAAGGGTGTTCAAAGATAGAAGCAATCTTTTGGAACAGATACAATAGCATCATCCGAGCTGTGAAAATACTTCTAGTGGAAAGCGGTTCAATTCACCACACCTTTAAATTAAGTATTCGGTACCAGTGGGAGTGGTGATTAGATGAATATTTTATTGATGATTTCCAACCCTTTTCCTATCTAATAAAAAAAGCAGTGCCAGAAAAGTACCTTTCTGGTGATAATCTCAGGCTCTAAATAATAGAAATCCGCCCTAATTTATTACAAATCCTTTGTACTGCTATGACTGACTTTCTCAATGATTCCAGATCCTTTGTGTAACTTGTGTCTGGTTTCGGGCTGTGTTTAAATGAGTTTAATGAGAAATTGCTCTATCAGCTTGCTCTCTCTTCTCTGAATAGGCTTTCTAATCAGACAGCCAAAGATAAACTAAATAGATTGAGTTTCTAAAGTTTCTGGCAGTTTCTTCCGGAGTTTGAAATATTTCTGTTAACTGCTTTGCTGGAACCTTTCCAGGTTGTTGATTTTCAAACAACTTGTTTGAAAGTACTGTTTGAGTTTGGATTCAGTGCTCCAGAAGCCAGCCCTCATTAAAGCCATACATACAAAGAAAATATCAGGATTCTTCTTGCTAGAGAGAAGATGTGTCTGGATATGATTGAGGTTAAGGAATATTTTTAAGTTGTGCCTGAATGTATAGACCTCCTAATACGTGTGCAATAGTTTACTGAGGGTTTCCCCTCCCCCTTCCTTATGAGTCCTTCATAGAGGTTTGAGAGACCTTGCCACTAGCCTTAGAAAAAGAAATTGGTAGAAAAATGAAGATAAATTCAAGCAAGCTTCTCTTATTAAATTTCTATCCCTGTGGGTCGCCTTGGGGCAATCCCTCTTAAGGTTTGACAAAAGTGGTTGATAGCTTATCATATTCAGGTGAGGTGTTTTGACAGGAACTAAGGAAGCATCACTGAAGGTTGGGAAAAGATCACTTATTCTTATTTTCTTCATCTGCTAGGTAGGTGGCTATATAAAGAGAAGAAATGGGCTGGATTGCAAGCTACGTTAGAGAAAAATCAAGATTTAATAGAGAATTGATCTCTGGGTGCAAACTGATTCCTCAGTAGTCTGATGGTTAGGGATGGAAGGTATCAAAGAATTTTAGGACTATGTTGGAATTTCTCAACTTATGCTTCCATCTGTCGTTAACTTATACACTTGTACAAAAATGTATTTTATTACAAAGAATTAATAAGCATTCTGTGGCCTCCTTTCAAAGCCCATTTAGGTTCAACAACTCTGAAACTTCTCATTGTCTGAAGAAATGAAGTACAGTATATAACACGACCAACATGCAATCTTATGCGTTTTTATTTGGGAGCAGGCTACCAAATGAAATGCAATATCTGGAAAGCAGTTTTAGGATCAAGATATAAAGAAATGCTTCTTCTTTTTGAACATGTGTAATAAGCTAGTAGAACCTTAAAAGTTGTCTAGATCTTTTTTAGACAGCAAAAGTTTTGTAAAGTTAAAATGGTAAACATAAAAAATGTGAGAACCAATTTGATCTAGTGGTGAAGAAGCCAGGGTAGAAACTAGGAGAGTGTGAGTCCTAGTCCTGCCTTAGGCAGGAGGGACTTTGAGCCAGTCACTCTAATTGGACAAACCACTTCACAAGGTTTCTGTTGTGATGAAAATAAGAGGAGGAAGGAGTATTAGGTATATTTACCACCTTGAATTATTTATAAAATAAAACATGGGTTATAAACAGATGATATAGATAGGTAGATAGATAGATAGATAGATAGATAGATAGATAGATAGATAGATAGATAGATAGATAGATAGATA
>JANHFL010003652.1:49289-62189 GCA_032468155.1 Oxyrhabdium leporinum | reverse complement strand
GATAGATAGATAGATAGATAGATAGATAGATAGATAGATAGATAGATAGATAGATAGATAGATAGATAGATAAATAGGCTGAATAAAATCATCTTATTACCTTCCTTATAGTTTCATAGCAGTCAACAAGATGGTGATGGGAAGCCTTGGTGATGCAAACTACAACAAATTCCTGCACACACACATTTTCGAGCTGCTTGTATACAGAGGTAAAACATCTCCACTGATATTGGAAGTAACATACATGTCATATTATCCTTGAGACTTACAGTTTTATAGGTAACACAGGTTTAGTTCAAGAAAACTGATTTTTAGAAACTGCTTTTTTTTTTCATTTCTTGATAGCACCAGAACTAAATATTCAACCAGTTATCCAAAAACTCACTCTATCCTAGTTAAACAAAAACAAAAACCAGCAAGATAAAGGGAGATGTTCTCAGGAGACTTAAAAATGATCAAATTGAAATAAAATAGGCTATGAGAGTACCATGCTGACATTTTGGTTAACTGGTGAGTGAAACAGATGTGAAAAAGTAGAGTTAGGTAAAAGAGGTACTATGGGAATTGTTGGTTTGATTTCACACAAACTCCATATCTGTGGGTTCTTGAATCAGCCAGAGACCACTCTTGCTCAGCCTTGCACAAAACTTGGATGGTGCAGAAACTTGTGCTTGCCTGTTTTTCTTCTACCCCCTTATCTTTCCCATTATTTATTCAACAATATGCAACAGCAACCATTAAAAGAAGGACTAGGGGTAACATCATAGCAGTGTTGCAATATTTGAGGGGCTGTCACAAAGAAGAGGGGGTCAACTTATTCTCCAAAAACCTGAAAGCAGGGTATGGATAATGGAAACTAATCAAGGAGAGACCCAACCTATAACTAAGGAGAAATTTGTTGACAATTAGGACAATTAATCAGTGGGACAATTTGCCACCTGAAGTTGTGGGTGCTCCATCATTGGAAGGTTCTTAAGAAGGCATTGGACAGCCATTTGTCTGAAATGGTTTAGGGTTTCCTGCCTGAGCAGGAGGTTGGACTGGAAGACCTCCGAGGTCCCTTCTGACTCTATTATTCTGTTAATATGTTTGTGAGTCCAAAGGCAAGGGTAATTGAAAGAACAGCAGTGGCGCAGTGGTTAGAATGCAGTACTACAGGATACTTCTGCTGACTGCCAACTGACTGCAATTTGGCAGATCGAATCTCACCTGGCTCAAGGTTGACTCAGCCTTCCATCCTTCTGAGCTCAGTAAAATGAGGACCCAGATAGTTGGGGGCAATCGGCTGACTCTGTAAACTGCTTAGAGAGGGCTGTAAAGCACTGTGAAGTGGTATATAAGTCTAAGTGCTATTACTATTGCCATCTCATAAATAAGAAAAGGAATAGCATAGCTGTGCAAGAGCAAAGAACAGTGGGCTGCTCCAGTCAATTCCTTAAATGCACTCATCTCAGTTTTGTGGACCATAGCTGCAGAGATAATTCTACCCCATTTATGAAAACATTTGTGAATTTTATTAAGTGTTCCTAAAAATCAACTCAAAACAAAATGTAATTCACACCCCATAACTTGTCCAGGTAAATGCTAGAGACATCTCTTTGGGGCAAGTCTAGCTGAAGTCCCAAGGAAAGATATAAACACTTCCAAGTGTGCAAGAAAGTGGCTTTTTCAATTGGTGTTCTGCCAAAAAAGTATTCTATGCTTTGAATTGTTCTTTCCTACCTTATCCCTATCCCTCCCCCAAAAGTGAAGAAAACTTTGGTGAACTTTTTATAGGTGAGGAATGGGGCTTGTTATGCAGAAACTCATTATTAGATGACCAGTGGATGTGAGTGTATGCATATTCTATTTTGCCTCATTTCTCCAGCACTCTGAAATTTGGGGTGTGCAAATAACAAACAGTTCTGCCAAAAATGATCCACTGGAATGTTGTAAATTGGCTGACAGGACAAAACTTTAAACAATTTGATTTTCTGGCTATGGGAAGGAAACATGTAAAAATGTTGCTGGGTTCTTCCTTCAAGGACCAAAAAAAAGAAGGTAGGTTCACAGATCACATGGATTGCTACTTGCTATCCAATCTAAGAAAAAAAATGGCCAAAGGATTTAGAAAAATATGAGACATTTTGATGGCTGAAGAAAACTCAAGAAACAGGATGCTAGACCTTCACCCAGCATAACTTCAGGCACAAAATGGGACGGGAATGATGAGGAGCGTGTGGCTTCATTTGCAGTAAATGATGTCACAACATGTAACACCATCAAAGCTCCATTTCAGAGCATATTTCCATTTCTAAGGACATGATTAGCTGCAGATACAATTGCATTTCTAGGAGAATAAAATATTGCAGTCTGTGATTGAAAAGTGATAGCCCAAAACATCAAGCACTTTGTTGTGGGTGAAAACATCTGGATCTCGTGCTACAACAGTTGCAGATTTTTCAGGCTATAAACTATTTCTGGAGTCCAAATGATAATGCCAACAGCCCATTATTTTAGGGTGTAAGTGTGTACATGCCATAAAAAAAGGCTTTCAAGTGAAGAAATGCGAGTTATTCTGCAGTATAATTCTTTAAGATACTGTTCATATCTGGTCTTAAATCCAGTTGGAAGGAGGCCACGTTGATTTTAACTGGATTTACTTTCAAGTAAATTCAGTTAAAATTAGCCACAAGTGACACTGAAGATCTTGTAGCTCTTCCAAAGTGGGTCTGATCTTATTTCCTTTAGTTCTGTTTCTACTTATACATTGTGTTGTGCTAATAGCTGTATTATGCTTTCCTTTCCTTTCTGTATTATGTTTTGCTTTCCTTTCTGATACATGTCGCGGGGCAGACTTCTCCAAGACAGTGCTTCAGTTGATGCTAGCTCAACTCGAGCAACAAAAGTAGTTCTAATTCTTACAGAATAATTAGATAATGTCTCTGGAGAAGATTCACTGAGGATGTTTTTGAACTTGTATATCTCTGTGTACATCCTCTGTGATGTGAGCTCTGCATGTCTGTATATCTCTGTGTACATCCTCTGATGTGAACTTGACCCCATCATTCCTGGTTAGTCAGAGCAACCAGGAGAGAACAGGAAGTTGGATTCCAATTGCAGCTGATCCCTCATTTCAGAATGGGGTGGTCCCAATTGCCTTAAAATGCATTGGTCTGTTTCCACCTCAGTGGGAGCACCAGGAAGATATGTATATAAAAGATCTGACTCTGGAGTAGTTCTTTATCTTGTTCCTTTACCTGAAATACCTTGATAGGAGAATTGAACAGATCTTATTGTCTCTGGGACATTGTAACTGCATAAAGAGCCAAAGTTGTTGTGTTTCTAAAATCATTCAAGATGGAGATAGGTAGCAGGATGCCATCAGCATGTTGATGATAGCTGAACTCTTTTGACAAATAAGCTCTCCCATTTGCTTCTTATAAATGTTAAACAGGATATAGAGAAACCGCAATCTGGACCATACCACATTAGAGTGGTCCCTGCAACCACCAGCTGGACCCACACACTTAGGAAAGAGTAAATCCACCATAAAATGAAGCCTCCTACTCTCCCCTTTACTAACTACTATGAAGTATGCCATACTGCAACCTTACTTAGCAGGATAAGAAAAGTTACCCCATTTACACCTAAGCACAAGCCATCAGTAAGAATGAGAATTCAGGATTAATCCCTTAGAATGGCCTAAATTCTTACATTAATCTGCTTCCTGTAGATCTTTTGCTAGTTACTGTCTCTCTCCTTTCTCTACAACCTTTTTCAGGAAGGGGTGGTTGGTTAAAATAGGATAATTTTCCATCCCCACTAGAGCCAGAATAGGAGACCTGAGGAGGAAGCAGACCAATGCCTTATTAAGGCCATTGGGATCTCCCCATTCTACAAGAAGGGATCAACTTCCAGTTCTCTCCTGCTTGCTTTAACTAACCAAGAATGATGGGATCAAGTTCACAAGAGCAGAGCTCACATCACAGAGGACTCTCTCCAATTCCTTGAGAGCCATAAGCTCAAAAAATCAAGTGAATCTACTCCATAGACATTATCTAATTCTTCTGTAAATTATTCTTTTGTTACTTGAATTGAGATAGTATAATACCTTGGGATAACACAAAGGCACACACTGCCTTGGACAAGTATACCCTTTCAAATGTGCCAAGAAAGGAGATGTGAGTTCAAGTGGTGAGAGAGTTAAGTATTATTAAAAGGCTTGCAAATACACACACACGCACAACACAGACATAAGGAATTTAATTGCAGATAATTATATAATGTTTATTTCCAGCTCTAGAAGTGTTTTGTGATGGGCTGTTTGAAAACTCTCTGGCTGTTGTTCCTCCTCATAATAAACACAGAGGCTATGATTAAGAAATTATAGATCAGACTATTTTTTTTTGTTGATGTTCATTTCCTCTGGGATTATTCTTAAGACTTTCTATTTCATTTTTATATCAGTCTTTTACAAATAAAATGTGTGCCATTTAAGTACATGTTTTGAACATATTTGTTTATAAAATACATTTCTAAACATTTTAAGGAGAGCACTTTTTATTGCAATTCTTGGTATTAGACAGGGATCTACAACTCATGGCTCTTAGGACAGAGGTCAGCCTCAACATGGGTGGCTGAGGAATTCTGGGAGTTGAAGTCCACAAAGTCTTAAAGTTGCAAGTTTAAAGACCTCAGCTCTAGGCTATGTCATATGTGACTTGCAATCTTTCTTAAAATGAAAGCTATACTTTTTAAGGATTTTAAGGATTGTATAAATTATATTTAATTTAATTTAAAATATAGCTCAACTTTATCCTTTGATAAAGGCCCCGCCCATTTTTACATCCAGCACTTCATACCAAGATCAGGTGTCATCTACAGCCCATTTAAGGATGCCACATTCTTCACATGTAATCAATTTCTTTGAATGGTTGTTAAAAGACTGAAGATGTTATGATCACTGGATCAGTGTGGACACACTCTTAGCTTGCAATGGGTGCTGAATTTCAGCCATTTTTTTTAACCTCTCAACAATCTATAGCACAGGTGTCAAACTCACGGCGTCACGCTACTATTAGTGATGTTTTGTGATGTTTTCCCCTTCGTGGAGCTGGGGTGGGAGTGATCTGTGCGTGACGCATCCGGTCCATGGGCTGCCAGTTTGACACCCCGATCTACAGGATATTTTGTACAAAGGTAGTTAATCTTGCCTTTTACATGTAGAGATTTTGTATTTCAGATAAAACTAAATGCAAATAAATAATAAAATAGCATCTCTGCATTCCTACCTTGGAAATGAACGGATGGATAATTTCTCTCCCCTTTTTCATTTCCTAACTCCTTGTACTAAATTGAACTGTTGACCTATCTATTTAATTTCCACATTTTCCACTAATACTATTTAAAATGATATCTAGTGCTGTGAATTCTCACGCATTTGATGAAACTAGAACTATTTTTTTTTTTAAAAAGCATTTTGCTTTTTTGACTTTAGTGCCTCATTAGGAAGATTTATGATCAGAAGCTGAGCAGAAAAACTTCCTTAAATTATGCTAAAGTACTAATGATAAAACCTCTGGGAGGTCATGAACATGAAGCTTTAATGCTCTTTCAGAACCATCTGGTGTTAGATTACATGCAAGAAAAGAACACACTCTGGCAGGAATATTAATCTCAATTAACCTAAAATGCAGGCCAATATAATTATGGTGAAGAAAAGATTCCTATTAGATTTGAGCTAAATTGCTTTATAAAACTGCAGACATTCTTATAATGGAGTTGCCAACAAAAAAACTATTTATTTCTTGTATTTTTATTAGCCAAAATAGTTTATGTTGTTTGTAAAGCTGGATTGAAACAGGATCAACTTTTGATAAAAATGTAATCTAACAAATGTTGAAGATGGTTTGAATAGAATGAAATGCAAATGCATTTCATTAATCTGATTCAAAGATACAGTCAATGAGCAGACTTCCAGAGAAGACGTGGACTGAAGACATGATTGTGGCTAAACAACAGGCAGCTGCTGGGAAGATTGGCTTCTTCAAACTTCTCTGGAGAAAGACAGGATTTGAGATTACCCGCATTGGACTCCTTACAATTACTTCTCATATGGTGACTGCAAGGGAATTTGCCATTCTTGCTCCAGCTGCAGTCGGAGCCTTTAAAAGGACACTAAGTTTGCATTTCCTTCACTAACCACCTTCAAAATTGCTTATTAATTACCTTAAAGAAGTTGTACACTTTCCAAATGATAGGATGGAAACTTTGGATGCTTGCTTTAGACCAAGAAAATGAAACTGAAATTATAAAGAAATCGTAAGTGAAACTATCGTTATAAACTTTAAGAATTCAAAATAAACAGCAAAAAGCAAGACAAAGTTTTGGCTATAGGAAGTTTTGAAGAGATGAAGGGCTCGGAAAAAGTTTGACTGAATATTAAGACTTTAAAATTAATTTTACGAAATTAAATTCATTTTCATGGGAAATTAAAATTATTTTCAATATTGGAGACACAATGAAACAAAGGAACCTTTAATGACTTTCAGATATACAGTTGAGGAATGGCAACAGGACTTTGAATCAACAATGTCAGCTATTTTGTGGGTTTTTTTGTGAATACCCTATTCCCAGAAGATGCTGTTAGAGAAAAAGATTTGGAACAAAATCTATCTGATATAATTGTGGAGAACAGCACAAACAAGAATTTATTACTAGATATTTTAAAAAGTCAGATGAGACTCTAAAATTTAAGAAGGAAATAAAACTGCAAACTCAAGAGGGCAATTGGAATAATTTCTTCCTGCTGGACTTACAAAAAAGGCTTGTTAAAGTTTTAAAGGTATTTAAGACAAGAGATAACAATCATTTGAATGAATTAAAGGTTACTATTTTATGTAAACAGAAGGAACATAAAGTTGGTTTATTTGATCAGGGTTAAAATGGGTGTGTTATTTTTTTGAGGGGAGGTTCTTTCTGGACTTGCTGACATCTGGACTGGAAAAGATGTTATGCACTGAGTGAATCGAAATTCAGAATGTTAAGTTTTATATTTATTAACTAAGAGGAGGTAAAGAGATAGTGAAATTATATTTGTCATGAAGATGGGAAGATTCTTAGGTTTTCTTTTCTATTTCTATTTTTTCTTTCTTTTTTTCTTCCTTGCACCTATTATTCTTCCTTTTTAGTTTGTATTATCTTTTATTGTTGTAGTTAAAGCATTAAATAAAATATTATTTTAAAAAAAGATACAGTCAATGATCCAAATCTATCTAGTTTTATTTGGAAGACTAGTCAGGTGAGGAGGATGCTTTTTTTCTTTATTCTAATTTGGTTTTGTGACATCATGAAGCCAAATCTCATTATAAAAGTTTTACTTTTTCATGAATTATGAGACTCCATAACAATAATTGGTCAAAAGCCAGTAGTCATTTCTGCAAACCAACCACGAAAAAACCTTTTCACTTCTTTTAACTGGAAAAAAGTTTAAATGAAATTTAAATAAAAGCTTTCTTTAAACTTTAAACATATGTTTGCATCTGCGTGTATAATGTATTTTATTAGTGTTGTATATCAGTGATTACATGACCTCCTTTGATGCCACACGCTCAATAAATGAAATCTGGAAAAAAGGACTCCCTTCTCAACACTGAAACAATATTTATAGCAGAGGTACAAGACTGCATCTCCTTTTAATACTCCAAGTACCTAGGAAATTGTCTGGTTATAGACAATTTCTTGAAAAGTCTCTTCAGAATTTGTATGTAATAGTTTTATTAAAATCAAAAGGCACCAATCAATAATGAAATTGGCTAATTTAGTCCAAAATCTATTCCTTGCAATGCAGTCAAATGTAGCATGAAAGTAAAAAAAAGTAAAAAAAGTAAAAAAAAATATGTAACCCACACTTTTGATTTACTTTGCAATGCACTCTCATTAATCAAGTGAGCCAATACCTAAAACTGTTATCTAAGGTTGAATGCCCACCTCTAAAGCTAGCTTGTTCTTTCAAAATATTGGAAGAATCCAATTCTCCCAATTATGCAATAATATTCTACAAATAATTTTGCAGTATTCATAATCCTGACTGGTCTATAATGAGATGGAAAATTGCAAACTCACTTCTGAAAAAAAGAAAATTATTGCATTCTACTTTGCAGGACATTCAGTCTATAAATAGTTATTATACTTAAGC
Organism: Oxyrhabdium leporinum; assembly: GCA_032468155.1. NCBI lineage: Eukaryota > Metazoa > Chordata > Lepidosauria > Squamata > Cyclocoridae > Oxyrhabdium > Oxyrhabdium leporinum. The sequence continues at coordinate 54,010 of JANHFL010003652.1, read as the reverse complement.
AACTTAACAAGTTTGGACAATTTATCGTTACACTTAAATCTTCCCAGTAATGAAGAATTCTCTTGGACTTTGCAGCAAGACAAGGAATTAATCAAAGTTTCCACCTCTTTGTATGAAACAGCAGGCCAAGGATCAGTGGCTCCAAGATTTATATCAGATTGAAAACAGTCCTAGACCATTTATGTAAAATAAAATTGGTAAAACGTTACTCCCAATTAGATAGGATAGGACTTGTGATTAAAATACCTCTACAAAAAACTCATTTCCATGTCTCTCTTTAAAAAAAATTATTAATCAGAATAAAACATACAAAGAAAACAAAAATAATGGGAAACAGGAAGGGAAAAGGGAAAAGGAAAGAATGTGGGGTACGCCACACTCTTTCCAAAAAACTTAATTCCATGTCTAACACTATACATGCATTCTTCAAATGTATATAATAGTATACTTGAATATACTACATTTCAAATGTCATAAAATGTTTTGTTCATTCAAATAAATATTTTATTTTAGCTTGGCTCTTCTTGTTCCTGCCCTGAACCATGAGAAATTTATGGCATTTTCAAAAGTGTAAATTAATGATTCAGTCAAATCAATCAATCCATATATGAAGCATGTATTATAATTATTCTGGACTCTAAGTTCACTGAATTCTAATATGTATTGGCTTTATCCATAGATGTAATATTGTTCATAATGTTCTATATGGTGGTCCACTGGTTTGGATAATAACCGTGTGTGTGATCAAATTAATTATTAGCTTAGGCCACAATTCATCCAGGAAGCATTTTCCAAAACCGGTAGTTAGTAGCTAAGATGCTGTTGAAATGCTCTTTCGCTTCAACTTGTTCTATGCTAATCCCAAAGGGTCAGAGCTCTGTCTAAATGCCATTCTTTCAGTGTTCAGTGAATTAGTGGAGCAATGCACAACTCATAGGCAATAGTACAGAAGCATGTGAAAAGAGTTGAACTATTGATAGAACTTCTGCTTACATTTGCTTTTCAACTTGTCTTTTTGCACTACAGATGCTCATCTGCATGCAGTACTGCAGTAAATGTCTTTGCAGGTTTAAAACTTCCTTGGGTACTTGCAATGACTGATGAAAACCCAGAGAAAGGAGGTCCAGTGTAGCTCTTTGCTTAGAATCAGATGATAACGTGGGTTAAGGTACTTTGAGGGTTCTTTTCCTAATTTCCAGTATGTTCAAAAGGTGTCCTCTGCAACTTCTGAGGTACAAGGAACATATATTCTGAGGTACAAGGAACATATATTGTCTTCCGTAGTGTCCCTCGAAGTAGGGTGAAAAATATTGTGGGGCTAATATGGATTCCTCTGACCTGAGTGAAGGGTATCCTTGAACCTGTGGAGGCATCTGTATTGCCTGAGTCATAATAAATTCATAGAGAGCCAAATCCGCCAATTTACAGTTAGAAGTGAAACATGTTAAAAAGGAAAAAAACAAGAAAGTCCAGTTGCCTCCTGAAAAAGCACCTTTGGGACAACCATGACCTGGATGACTGAGAATCCCTACAGTTAGAATAATTAATCAGTGGAACCTGCCTCGGGAAGTTGTAGGTGCTCCAACACTAAAGATTTTTAAGAAGAAATTGGGCAACCATTTGTCTGAAATGGTATAGGGTTGAACTAGAAGGCCTCCAAGGTCCCTTCCAACTCTGTTATGCTGTTTTCCTGATTCTCTACTGCTTGGATTCTTCCACTGAAGAAGGAAGCCAAAAGCACTCATGATTTCAACTGGAATCTTTGTAGTCTAAGGCATGCTTGCAAAATAGGAAGATCGAATTAGATTATACTATTGTGGGTTTTGAAGCTTAGATGAGACAAGCATCCTGAAAAATCAGGTCCACATGCAGTCTTTGGGCCTATCTACTTGGAGACACCTCTGATTGCAGCTGATGGAAAGTTGATGTGCTGTGTTTCAGGCCTTAATGTACAGTGCATTCATAACTAAGCCCAGTTCCATAGGCTGACAGCTCTTTTAACTCACAGTGAAACTCTTTATCCTTCAAACTCTGGTTGTGTAAGGCAAGACCAAATCTCACATGTTCTTAGTGATCTGGAGGGCTGCTAGCAGATATTGTTAGCAATATTTTGGTTTTTCTTCCTTTTCCGTTATTATTACATGTAAATGTGTATGCTAGACGGCTCCTAGCTCCACTAGTAGGAAAACATTAATTCTGGTTGATTTGTCCTTACAGTTAGATCCAGGACAGGCTGTTCCCTAATGCTTTTATTCTAAATATGCACACATCACCCTTTTTATCTGGCTCTTTTCGTGCATACACACAGAGAGGTTTTTTTTTAATTATCTTTTTTCTAAAGGAATCTTGAAAGGGAAAGAAGTGGAGGCCAGCAACAAAAGGAAGTGCATTAACAGGCACAAGAATGAAAGAGGGCAAAGGGCAGGAAGTTGCTAAGAGACCATGTCAACTCAGAGCAGGGAATTAATGTTAAATATCAAAGTAACTACTGGGAATGGCATGTTTTCTTAGAAGGCTTTTAGATACTAAAATGAGAATCTGCAGAGCAATGGTGCTTTCTAATGTTTAGAATAGTTGGCTCTGCAGCCCACTTTTTAACAATGACCTTATGGAAACATGCAGAGAAGCGGCTACTCTTGATACAATCCATTTGTGCTGGGAAGTAACATAACTAGAGAGTAGAATGAATATGTAAATAAAGATAAACTTAAAAATAAGAAAGAAATAGGCATAGAACACAGTGAAAATTATATTGTATTATATCTTAGTACAGTTTATTTTCTTTCGCTTGTTTATCATTTTTCTTCTGGAGGAGGAGGAGGAAGAGGAGAAAACATCTCTAAATGACTTCTGGAGCCATGTACTCATTCTAGTACTTAATTTGGAATACAGAAAAGCAAAACTCCTTGCCTCAAACCACATCTTTCACAGTTAGAAGCTTAATGGGAAGACTCTCAATACAAGTTTGTGAGAAAAAAAATGCATGTTGAAGAAATCTCCAGCTGTTGTGAATCTTTCAAAATCTTCACCTTGTAGGGATAAATAAGGTGATCCATTCACATTTGTAACAATGTGTTCCTTTTTGAAGCCATACGAGGATCACTTTAATGCAGGGGTGTCAAACTCACGGCCGATGGGCTGGATGCATCACACGCCGGCCATGCCCACAGCCAGTTTAATGATGGGGAAAACCAGTCATTAAATGTCACGTGACACCACCATGATGATGCGAGTTTGACACCCCTGACTTAAAGCATTTAACTTCCCAAGCCAAGCAAAATCTGTTCATATATTTTCTCTGCAACTGTGAGTATATTTTGAGTGTTCACTGCCATTTTCACGACATGCAATGTAACTCTGCTAGGCATGGTAAATGTGGGGTTATAATGTATAAGCATCATGTTTGATGTCACAATTTTCTCTGCTTCTGTGAAAACTTTTTCACCCTATTTTGTCCACTTCTTTGTCCTGCCCACCCACCCACCAATAAAATGTTCAAGTGGTTTAGCCCATTGGCTAAATTTGGGAGGCATGAGTTATAACAACTAATCATATAAAGAACCATAGCTATGACACATTTTGTGAACTTTGAGCCTGCACAGCTATTTGAATTTTCTCTGAATGCTTCTATAGTCCTCATGCATTAGCAGTGTTAGTGTTGCGTCATGCTTGGTTGCCAATCACTTAACCCTGAGTTGAGGTTCTGCAGATGCAGCTTATCATTTTCGACAATGTCACCTAAATAGATCTGAATGCCTAAACATCCTTGCAGTAATTGGTTCATGGCTCTTTGCCAAACCTCTGGTCCAGATGCCTCACCAAAACAAATATTTTATATCGATATAACCCTTTCTGTGTATTTATGGTAAAGAAACATCCTGAAGTCTCCCTCAATTTCTAGCTGAGAATAAGTCTCTGGCAAGTTTCTTCAGCTGAAATGTCTCCATTGATATTAGCAAAAATGTCCTCCATTCTAGACAAAGGATATTGCTCATTCTGGGATAGCAAATTAATAGTAATTTTAAAATTACCACAAATCCTGATAGGTTCCATTCTTTAGGAACCTCAGATACAGATTGGGCTCCAGTCAACTTTGAATAATTTTTTCAGCAGCCACCTAATTCAGTTCAATGTCTATGGAGATTCTCAGTCATCCAGGTCATGGTAGTCCCAATGGTGCTTTTTTTCAAGAGGCAACTGGATTTTCTGGTTTTTCTTTGAAGACGTTTCGCTTCACATTGAAGAAGTTTCTTCAGCTCTGAGTGGATGGTGGGGAATGGGATCCTTCCATTCCCCACCATCCAGTCAGAGCTGAAGAAGCTTCTTGCATGAGAAGCAAAATGTCTTCAAAGAAAAACTAGAAAGTCCAGTTGCCTCTTGAAAAAAAGCACCTTTGGGTTCAGATCAGTTTCTACTTTTTTCATATATGGCCATATGGCGAACCTATGGCATGCTTGCCAGAGGTGGCATGCAGAGCCCTCTCTGCGGGCATGCAAGCCATTGCCCCAGTTCAGCTCCACCATGCATGCGTGCACGCCTCCCGCCAGCCAGCTGGTCTTCGGGTCTCTGCCGCGCATGCATGGGGGTGGGGCGCATGTTGAGGATGTGCATACATGTGTGGAGTGGGGCGCATGCATGGGGGCATGCATGCATTGCATTTTGGGGGGTTGCGTGCGCGCACACGCTTTGGGCACTCAGTGCCAAAAAGGTTAGCCATCACT
>JANHFL010003652.1:36789-44289 GCA_032468155.1 Oxyrhabdium leporinum | reverse complement strand
CCTCCAAGGTCCCTCCCAGCTCTATTCTGATTGTATTGATTGTATCTAAAACATAACACCCAGCTGGTTTCTGCGGCAACTTGAGGTTACTACAATATTGTCCTTAGCAAAATTGGCCTTCCTGAGGACAAGGCAAATAGTTTCTGTTTTGTACAGAAGGCAGAAAATGGAAAGAAAATACACATGCACAGAAGGGGGTGTGTACAAGAACCTAAGCTGCTATCCAAGCCCTGCCTTTAAGTAGGGACAAAGCATGTATTTGGCAGCAGCTGTGCCTCTGTGTGTTGCACGTAAACTGTGTTCCTGCAGGACCACACAAGCTCATGGCAGCTCTTAAAATCCCAGCCGCGGAGCCCTGAAGCAGCTGCAAAGTCATATGATCAACAGCACCTGGAGTATCTTACTTGGGAGCTGAGAGGCTCTCCGTTTAAGTATAGAATCTCTGCATGCTTGGAATTCTGATGGAGAGATTCTTTGACAATGCCAGAGCATTCGTTAAAGCTTTCAGCGTGTATCTGCTTTCCTCAGATTTGATAGAATTTATAGAATCAACATTTAATAAGCAAGGGCTGCCTGCAAATACACGGGACCATAATAAATATTTATCATAATAAAATGGGGGTGAAATCCACTTGAATTTCTCCTCTTGTGAAAAGCAAGCAAAAACAAGGTGAAGGTGTTTAATTAATTAGCGCTATTGATTCTTCTGTCCTATGTGTGGAATTCTGTCTGTTCAACTTGTCTGTTCAGAAAGAAATCCTCACTTTTCCTTTGCTGGGAAAGTGACTCACCCTGTAGATTTATTTTTTATTTTTTCAACTGAAGGGATTCTATTTTTTCAATACTAAGTGGTTCCAAATTATCAATGATATAGCAAAATTAATTCAATGTAGTTGTTGCTAGTTGTGTGGAGAAATATTACAATAAAAAAGACCTTATTTTATTCCTGCCAGGCATGAAACAAAACCTCTTTGGGAGGGCCAGCATCCTATATGAAACCCTTTCTTCACTTATAAATAAATGTAAAAAGAGCCGGGTGGAAGAAAGGTGAGAAAAATCTGAAATGTTTCTTTGCAGCAATGTCAGCCAAATGCAAGATAAATCTACAAATACTCAGGGCCTTAAAATTGCAATTCTTACATCTGGTTCTTATATCCAACTAAGCTATGGCATTATTTGTTCAGCATCTAAGTGCTGTGATTTTCAAACCATGAACTGTAGCTTATGTTGTACAAACTCAGGTAATTCTAATTCTTTCAAAAGACTATGACAAATCTTCTAGGTGTTCCTCTTCATAGCATCTGATAAATTGACCTTATGCTGAGAAGCCTGAATAAATTAAAACACATCTCCATGATCCCAGCTCCTGGCATATCTCTTGGAATTCTTGCAGGGGTGGGCTGCTGCATGGACGCAGAGGTTCTGGTGAATCTCTTGCTCTGAGCTCTGGCTGGCCCCGCCCACCTGCTCTTGCCCTAAGCTATTGTTAAATAACTCACCTTTCTGCTGTCCACACTGCTCAGGTGTGCTCCACACCACTCCTGCTGTACTCACCGGAGCTGCTGTCATCATCAGCTGCCTCCCTCCAGCATTGCACGAGCCCAAAAGCAAATGCGCACATGCGACCAGCGAACCTCTTGCCAAGGCAAGAGCAGCCCGCCTCTGAATTCCTGTATTACTACTGGTAGCCCTCAACCTATGTCCATAATGGAGCCTTGACCATACAGTGGTCATAAAACAAACACAGTCTACTATTGCTATGGCACAGTTTTGCTGAAAACTGGAAGTAACTTCCAGTTTTCCTCATAAAAGGCAGTCATGTGACCAAGGGGGCAGGGGCCAACTCTCAGAACTTTGGAATTGGACTGAAACTCACTTTTTCTGGGTAGGTTGTACTGTAACTTTGAACAGTCATTAAGCAACCATAAATTGAGGACTACCTGTACATGCTGAAAACTAATAGTTAATTTTATCAGGGGACCATAATGTGATTAAGAAGTGTTTTTTCACTAGGGGATGAGAAAGTCACAATGGTGTCCACAACCATACTTTGGGGAGTTGATTTTTGACTGCATGATCATTTTGACTTTTTAACACACTAACATCCCTGGTGTTACAAGGATACCCCTAGCCATTATGAAGGTGAATTTAATTGCCAGGTCATTATTGTTTATTTGCTAGTTAGAGAGCAGAAATAAAGATTTTATTAGATTAGGTAAAGCAATATTGAGATTTCCCAAAGAGTCTTATTTTGACTTATTTTCCACAAAACTGGAAGAAGTAAAAAGAGGAGCTTATCTAACAATGTCCAAGCAGGAAGCCCTCCACATAACTCTCAAACCCTTCTCATCACAGTAAATTTTGCACATGTTCTGAAATCTAAAATCATGTTGAAAGAGGTGGTACATAACTTACAGACTGACATTATTGATTTTATTTGGAATTCTGAGATTGTGACTCTTGCCTTCCCTCTTTTTTTCCTTTATTATCCCTTCTCTAATAAACTCCTCTGAATATCCAGAGATGCAGGTGTTTTTTTTTTGAGAAATATGATGGCTTAGCAGTTAAAGATGCTGAGTTTGCAGCTGGAAAGCTGACAGCTTGAGTTTGAGACCTGAGCACCAGGAGATGGGATGAGCTCCCATTCCTCTCACAACTCCTACCTACCTAGCAGTTTGAAAACATACAAATGCAAGTAGATTAATAGATAGCACTTCAGTGGGAGGATAACAAATTCCACATGCTGGCCACATGAACCACGGAAAATGTCTTCAGACAACACTGGCTCCTTTGGCTAAGAAATGCCAATGAGCATTTCTTACAGTTGGACACAACTGGACAAGGAAACTTTTATTTTTAGTTCTTTGGTGTAATCAAATGAAATGAAGTCTTTGAAGAGTTGAAATGCACAACTCTCCCTTGTGTTTTAGGATTGGCACACAATTAAATTATTTATTGGTACATTTAGAGAAAAATCCAAAGCATTCTTTTTTTATTTCTCCTAGAGTTTTGGCAGAAAGAAGAAGGCCTTGGTGGAAAAGCTAAAATAATTCTATAGCAGGACATAGGAAGGTACCTGAAAAAGTTCAGCTCATCTGGTGTTAACCCTTAGAAATCTTTTTGTTTTATCTCTTTGACAAACCCTTGTAAGAAAGAGTTGGTGGTAAACTTTAACATACATTATGAAACATTGCATTTCCTTCAGAACATTATGCTGAAACAAATCATAACACAACTAAAAATGTGAACTATATCTTAATTAGTCCTCTCTTGCTAAGCTTGAGCTACAAACTGGGCCAGCCTTAAAAAAAGTGACACCCACCCTCCACGTAGAAATGTATGAGATGTGCTACTACAAGGAGGTAGGTCGATATGACAGGAGGTCTATCCCAGCTCCCCCTCACCCATATTAGTGATACATTCTACTGTCAGACTGGGGAGAGGAGAAATACCATCTTCATTGTTGCCTTAGGTGCCAGAATGTCTGAAGCCATCTTTCACATTTTACAAGTAGTTGATAAGAGACTGGCAGTTGTTAGCAGAGAAGCCTGGTTTTATATGCTGCTGTTGGGCTCAACCAGCAACTTACCTGGAGCTCAGGTCCCTGCCTAGCGAAACAGATGCGCTTCTCCGTCCTTGAAAAAGTATTTTCTTGACAAGCTGTCCCAAGTAATTTTCCTCCCCCAAAGTTTCACATGTTTAATTCCAGTAGCCTTAACAGGTGAAGCTCCTTCTCTGAGTCAGACCTAGGGACTACTGGTTGGGAGATCACCAGGGAATGTCAAGGCTCTGGGCTAGAATAGGATTTTAAAAGCATATCAAAAGAATAGCAGATCATTGCCTTATGGTTGCCAAGAAAACTGCACGGAATTGCCAGTAAAGTCATCAGCCCAATACAGAGGAATCAAATATAATTCAAAGAATTATGTTTTTTAATAGTAACAGGATATTCTTTGAATTAACACTGAATATTTTGGCTGTGGTCACTTTTTTTTTAAACTCATTTTTGCATCACGGCATCTCTTGTTCCAATTTTTTTTCTCTATTCAATTTTTTTTCCTGTTTATTCTGCAGCCATAAAGATGCTGCATTGCCTAAGCCAGAGATCTCCAAACTTGGCAACTTTAGGACTTGAGGATTTCAACTCCTAGGATTCCCCAACCAGCATGGCTGGCTATGGAATTCTGGGAGTTGAAGTCCACAAGTCTTAAAATTGCCAAGTTTGAAGTCCCCTGGACTAAACTATAGAACAGATCTCCATCTTGGCAACTGCAAACAATATTGTTCCTTAGAAGTGTTAGATAAATGGAAGGGCTCATTGCTGCAGAATACAGGGAGTTATATAGAGGAGACATGGTCAATTTAGTGGCTAAGAAAAGGATTTCTATTTTCTCCACTTTAACCTCAACAAACTCTGGTGTAATTTTCAAATGAACAGAATTTAGAAAAGCAAATTAAAATTAACTATAAAAGCCATTGAAAATATTACTGTGAAAAGGAGCCTTTATTTTTTTAATTTTTTTTAAAGTGTGGAGGCTTTCATGTATAATTTTGTCTGCTATTCAAACATTAACCCCCTGTAACTATAAGCGTTAGCCAATTGGTATCCTGCCCACTTGGCATGGTCAGGAAATCAACATGTCTAGTTTTGCAAGTTAACACGGTGAGTCATTGTTGAAATCCAAGTTAAATAAAAGAGACACCAAACATATGCTGCCCTTATACAATAATCAGAAGGAAATCATACAGCACAGGATATACTGAAAATGTACCTCCGGTGAAAGTATTAAGGTACTTCCTTTCTCAGTTCCAACTGCATTTATTCTCTTGTCACCTTCTTCAGAGTGGTTGTGTTTATTTATTTATTTATTTATTTTCAGGAAGGGCCATCTTGGTGGGGGGTTTTTTTACAGCAAAGTTATAAAAGAATTTTGTGGCACCATTTAGATGAAGAAAGGATAGGAGAGCATAGATATTTATGGAGTGACATCCCCTTTGTGTTAGATGCATGACGTATATATAATAATCCTCAGCAGATAAATATATGTACTAAGCCAAAAATGGAGAAAAATACTGAAAACTGAATGGAAAGCAAAGGAGCAACTTAAATTCTGTCTTTTAAAGAGCTGCAAGTTTTGCTTGCGTAGGTTTGCCCTAATTTTGCTAATGTCTGCATCTGTCATCCCTCCGAGGTAGACCGAATATAGAAACCCAAAGTATGCAAACTAATACTACCTTTATTATAAGGTTACAGTAACAGGATCTTGCAAGTCGGATGCGTTTCCCTAATCCTTCCCTTTTCTTCATACAACTAAGGAGGGTCATGCGTGAGATGCTTTTTGAAGTTTACATTTCTGCTTGGGACTCAGATTGCTTTTATCTGACCATTGAGTTGGTTACAGCAACGGTTCCCAATCTTTTTGGCTCTGTGGACTGGCAGCGGCAGGATGGGGAGAAGGGATGGTTTTGCACGTGTGCACGCTTCTTGTGAAAGTGAAACTTTGTGCACTCACTCACGCTTACCTGATGCTTGCACAGTCCAGTTCCTAACGGGCCAGGGCTGGGAAATCCCTGGGTTATAGCTTTTCCTCCTGTTCCTCAATATTATTCCTCCTGTCACAATGTCATACAGGCAGCAAATACTGAAACTGATGTATCTAGTTCATCTATGCTCTTCTGCAGCAAATAATTTTTGGTTGACTTGATCTCATTATGCACTTACATTTAATTGCCCAATATATATGTTAGTATTTAAAGGGAGAGCGGTCATCCATTAACTCTACTGGAAAAAGGGTACGAGATGTTTCACAAAGCGCTAGGATCTTGCTGGAGCTCAGGATATTCGCTTTTTAAATTATTTTCATTTTTAATTAGTTGGATGCACAGGGGCTATGTAAGGACTGGCAGAAAATCTGGTGCCAGGGTCAAGGTGCACTGAGGATGTTACCTTGCTTGGTAATGTAATGTCTGCAAGAAAACAGCCAAGCTCAGAGAGCACCGAAGAGCTCACAGTTCAACTTTGAGTTACAAATGTTCTCTTTTAAGTTCATAGTAAAAAATATTTAGAGGTAGTCCTCAGTTAATAGCCATTGGCAACCTTTCAGTCACAAAGGCACTGAATGAATGGTATTATAAGTGGACCTCAAAGTATGCAGTTGTGTGATTGGGCACTTGGCAACCACTTATGATGGTTGCATCATCCTGCAGTCACGTGATTGCTATTTGTGACCTTCCCTCCCAGCTTTCCACAAGCAAAGTCAATAGAAAAGCTGTCAAGAAAGGTTGTAAGTCATTCCAGTAAATCTCCCCCAGCTGGCAAGCAGCCACCCCGACCTGGAGTTGCTCACAAAGTGCCTTGCTGGCCACCTGCGCACCTTTTCCTACCAGGCAGTAAACACTTCCAACACTTCCTTGATTGCACTACACCAGCCAACTCCCTCAGCCAATAACGGCCACTTACTTGCTCACCAATTTGCTTGTGAGCTACCTGGAACTTGTAACTTCCTTCCAGCTTCCCCACTGACTTTGCTTGTTGAAAGCCAGCAGGAAGATGAAAGGAGAGCCTCACTTCATGATCCATTATCCTTATTTAATGATTGCAACAGGGACTGCTGGAATTGCCATCACTAAGCAGCACAGTGAGGTGATATTGTGCATAGCTTAGCGATGGAAATTCCAATTCCAATTTCAGTTGTTAAGTGAGGACTACTGCATTTTTGGAACTCTAACTCGATTCAATTCAAAACAACACAAGTTACACAAAGTGCTACAAAATGCTCCTCCTCGTGCCTGAAGGGGCAGCTTCTGAAACACTCAAAACCGTATTTTTCCTATGAAAAAAATGTGTGAGTCATAAAATTTGCTCAGTATAACTACTTAATATCCTAATTCTGCCCCTTTCCACCAATAATCGTTCTAAAGTTCCTTCAACAACACGTGTCAGCTCAGATTGCAGCTGGAGCCTGCTGTGGGAACAGGCTGTCCCACCTAAAAATGGTCTATCTTTTGAAGACTTAGTATATCTGACTATTTTATAATTTTCCAAGAATGAAAGATTTCATTCTTGGCATATTTTGCAGTTGGCCAACTGAAAGAACTGAAATTTTATCAGATATGAACTCAGACATAGCTATAAAATATTGCAGCTAAATGACCCAGCAAAAGTTAATGGAGTGCATTGGTATGTAAACAGTATATATAACTTAATGGCCTAGCAGCAATACAAAATATTTTAAGTGACCGAAAGTATTTTAAAAATATTGTTTATATCTACTGTACAGATAAAAGTTTCTTATAAACTATTATGTTTAAAAATGCATTACTTTTAATATCTAGAGGGAGAAAGATTGGTAAAAATAGTGGACATGTCTGTCAGTCTGTATCTCTCTCTCTCTCTCTCTTATCTCGCTACATCACTCTCTATCTACCTACCTACCTACCTACCTACCTACCTACCTACCTACCTACCTACCTACCTACCTACCTATCTATCTATCTATC
>JANHFL010003652.1:18614-36689 GCA_032468155.1 Oxyrhabdium leporinum | reverse complement strand
AATTGGCAGTTTTTATTCAAATTACTAGAAAGAATGCAATTTGGGGATTATTTTATACATTCGATTAGGGCAATATACCAGGAATAGACTGCCCAAGTAATAGTTAATGGAGGGTTGACAAATTCTTTTAAAACCTCATAATTCTTAAGAGTTAGAGTGGTCATACAACTGGACACTGAGAAAAAGGAAAACTGTAATCACCTTATAAAATGCTTACTATTATGTCATTATAGCAGAGTATAATTTAAAGAAGAGGTCCTGCTGGTCGTGCGTCTTTACCTATATTTTTAACAGCAGACTGTATTTTTATCAATCTTGTAAGATTGTAAAACATGCTGAATGTCGTTGGTTTACAATATATTAAGGAGTTCAAGTTACAAATTATGCTACTTGAAAACAATGGGTAGAAAATGGAAGGCTAAGGAAAATGGTCTGTTTAAGCTTCAACTGAGTATTGTATATAAATCCTATAAATCATGATTAGATTTGCACATAAGATTGTGAATGTAATGAAATGTAGTGAAAATATTCACAATATATGGCTTTCATAGAATATATTAATGCATGTATATATTTGTTAAATTTACATCCTTCCTTTTATTCAGAAGCCAAGGCAGTCTCTATCCTACTATTTCCCCTGACTCCAACAATCCTGGCAAATATGTTGGGCTAAAGGAAGTGGCTGGTCCAACTCACCCAGTGAATTTCTATGACTGAGGCTGAACTACAGCCTAGGTCTCACTGCTTTTATACACAAATATACATTACCTGATTTGGGATAACTTATTATTTATTTAGTACATAACATGCAAATAACCTTTGTTAATGAATGGATGAAAAATATAAATTCTATAATTATCAGCCTAGAATAAATAGATAAATAAATATAAATAAATAAACAAATATATATATATATATATTATATGATGTAGAATGAGGAAATTGTATTTTATGAATATCAGTCCAGTATAAACTTGTCATCAGGCTTTTGATGATTAATATTTTGCCATGCTTATTAACATGCCTTTAAAATTCTTGATATTAAAGTCAGTGAAAAAATTACCGAGACAAAATTCTTTGGTTTAAAAGTGAGGCATTTTTTGTTTTTTGGTATAAAGATTAAAGAACATTTTTCCAACAGTAAAAAACATACCTATGATGTCTGCGTATCTCTTTGCATTCCACTGCCATGCCCCACATAGTAGCTCCTGCTGGAATAACTTTACCATAGTTTTTAGAATCATCTCTACCATCCTTAGGCTGTAAAATAGATTAAAAATTATGTAACAAGATTTATTTACTGTTCATGTATTAAGAAACAACACTTATATTTTAGTTTATAGAGTGCAAAAATGCTCTAAAGCAACTTTTCAGATTAACAAAATTTTTGAACAGGCATAAGACTTCATGTACTACCTAACTATAAAAATAATGTATCTTTTTTATCAGGACCTGGATACTAAGATACTAACCTCTGGTGGAAAAAGTAAGTGTTCCCAAGCATGGATCAAGCTTTCTACAATTCCCTCACCAAATAATCCAGAATCTACTGTTTCGGTGATAACAAGGGAAACTCTATTAAAGATAAAAATATAGTTATAACAAGATTTTTTTAAAAAATTAAACTTAATTCAATAATTTGAAATTAACAGTCCTTTCTTAGACAACTGAGTTGTGATCATCTCGTAAGTCAGCTTCTTAAATAAAATAATGTCCCTTTATTTATGTACTTGCTGTAAACATTACTTCTTAGTATTTTAATATAAAGTACCAAAACAGAAGATATTTGAAATTAGAGGCAAGGTGAAACAGTGTCATTAGTACCTTTTTACTTTGGATTTTATATAATATTATTTTCTTTAAACTGCAATTCTTTAGCCACTTAATTCAATATAAGTGACTGTGAAATCAGTATACCAGCTGAGTAAATATACTTCAGCTGCATAATACAATGCTATTACATTATTTACAATAAAATCAGTAAAAGATTGAAATTTAAAAAATCGATTTCAATAGCAAGATAATACATTATACAATATTTGCTCTTGCTGTTTCGGAGAAATATGAATACCGAAACTTCAGTGTTCGGAATGGAGGCTTTTTGGCGAACGCTGCCCAATGGGCCAGCAGGCTGCAACCGGACAGTTGCCCTCCCCTTGCATCCATGCCACTACTGATGCTGGTCACGCCCATCCCCACCCCGGGCTTATTTTTGGGGTAACGGTAATATTAGGCCCACCCCCAAAAAAGTAGGGTTCGGCTTATTATTGGGGTGGGTCGTGTTTTCTGAGAAACACAGTAATATTATTCATAACATTAGCAATGAATACCATATTATTTTAATTCAAAATAACAGAACAAAATATAAGATATAACCTTTCAGATATGTGGTTTGGAATTTCTATATCAAAGGATTTCATGTGAAGAAGTTTGATTTCTCCATCCAAATTGTTTGCAGCTAGCACATCACAAGCCAACTCATACATGGTCTTTGACAATTCACAAGCATAGACAGGAGATGCTCCAGCCTTTTTAGCCAGCATACTGAAAAAGCAAAAGATATTCCATAGAAATTATAATAAATTTTTGGTTAGACAAAATACTAATAATTTAACTTTAACATAATTTCTGTATAAAATATATGATCCTCATTTTTAAAAGTCCTGGGACATACTGGGGCAGCCATAAAGTTCAGGTAAGAAATAATGTCATCAATTTCTTCAACTTTTTAAAACAAAAAGCTAGTTGTATCAAAGAAAAATAAAACTATGATGATGATGATGAGTCTTGCTTAGTTGTAGTCTCCCCAACTTTATTTGCTATGAAGATAGACTCTCAAACTTTGTAACAGATGGGAATGCCAAGATAGCTAAAAAACTAAGGAAACAATGGTTATTTAATCCTGCCACAAAGGTTGCAAGGCTATAATAACTGAAGCCTCTTGGCATCTGTTTGGAAGTATGCTAATGGTATACAATGTGAGTGCCCTTTGGTAACTTTTTATTAACTTGGGTCATTGAAACATGTCACTAAAACTCAGTAATTATTACTTTGTAAATAAAGACAATAATATTTTATCTTGAAGTTTCAACAAACCTGAGAATTCCTGTTCCTGTTCCAATATCAAGTACACTTCTATATCCTGAATGAACTGCTTTCTGGATTGCTTTCTGATACAGCAAATTTCTACTGTAATCATTAAGCATAATGAAATGCCACCGTTCTACCACCCAGTTTGCAACCCGATAAAAATTATCCTTTGCATCAGAAAAGTCAGGGTTTAACTTCACAGCTTTATGAAAATATGCAGCTGCTTCATCTTTAAAGCCCAACCTAACAGAAAAAAATTACACAATCAATAAAAGCATTGATGTTTAATTTTTGGAACAACAGAATGCTGAGAAAAATCTGAATTTGTAATATGAAGACATATAGCAGTTTAGCCTATAGAAAAGTGCAGATGATAATTATGGTTTACTGTTGGAAATAAACAAATTACATGTAAATAAATCTATGAGTGTTTACAGGTAGTCCTTACTTAATGACTGCCCTGTTTAGTGATTGTTTGAAGTTCTAACACTGCTGAGAAAGTAAATTTATTACTAGTCCTTGCACCTATGACCATCACAGTGTCCCTGCAGTCACAAGATCCAAGATTTGGGTGCTTCGTAACCAGAAGCCGCTTATGAGCACTGCAGCATCTTGCAGTCCTCTGATTGCCATTTGTGCTTCAGTCATCTTCCGACAAGGCAATGGAGAAACCAGCAATAAAATCCAAGTTGTAATCACGATATTTTGCTTAATGAATATAGCAACTCACTCAATAATCGCAGAAGTGAGACTGAAACTCTATCACAGTGATGTGATGACTCACTTAATTACCATGTTGCTTGGTAACCAGTTGCAAGTCCCAATTATGGTTGTTAAGCAAGGACTACCTTTATGATAAATTGTCTCAATAATACTGAGTCCAAATATAGCGTTTTGCTCTTGTGAAAGCTTGAGTTAATAACAAACTACTGAGATACAGAATTATCCATTTCCATTGTAGAAATTAATCTTGGAAAAACAGAAGATCCCTATGCACAAAATGGTCATGAGGATGAATCTTAAAATTAAACATAAAATACAATGGACACTAAGCACCAGTCTAGAAATTATAATTAATGATACCTTTGAATTTAGAGTTTGCTCTAATGAATCTGAACTAACAGACAAAAGAAACTGCCAGACTCATGATTGTAAATAACTACACAGGTAGAATTAAGAACACATATTCAGTTAACAACTTGGTAATATATTTAAACTCAAGTTCCTTAACTCAGAAGCTTTATGTGCACTAGACTATTTAGTCAAATTATGGCTAATTAAGTATAACTTCACACCTGAAAAGATGTTCCCCCATACTGTTATATATGACTTCATCATTAGGATATAATTCCAGGGCATGCTCATAGCAATCAAATAAATCTTGAATTCGTGCAAGAGAATCCAGCTCTTCTGCCCATTTAAAAAGAGTGAATTGAAATGTTTCCTAAAAAACCAAAAATATTATTCATAAATTTATTATGCAATACATCAGTAAGTAAATAAATGTGCAACTGTGGGCTGTGTGCCAGTTACACCCTTTCCTGGACTGAAAATTCCTTATTGTCACTCATGTTCTAGTCACCTCCTGTCTTGACTATTGCAATGCACTCTACCTGGGGCTGTCCTTGAAAAGTATCCAGAAGTTCCAGATGTTTCAAAATATAGTGGCCCACATGGTTTTATTCAGATCTTGATGTGCATGTCACCTCTCCTAGGGAGCTGCACCGGTTGCCAATTTGCTTCCAGATGCAATTCAAGGTGTTGGTTGTCTTTAAAGCCCTTCATGGCTTGGACCAGGTTATCTGAGGGACTCGTCTTGCCGATCACATCTACCCAACCCACTAGAGCAGAGAGACAAAGAATGTTGCAGATCCTGTACATCTGACGGGGCCCAGAAGAAAGGCCTTCTCTGTGGTGGCTCCCTCCCCTTTGGAATATCCCTTCAGAAATTAGATTGGCCCCCCACTTTGATACTCATTTCATAAGGCACTGAAGAGTTGTTTTTGCAAGGTGGTCTGGGGAACCCAGAATGAGACGGAGCCCATCAAATGGTGATTTGACTATGTGTTGTCACTTGAGATGGGTGGATTGTTTTTTATTGTTTATTTTTATGTTTTCTATACTTTTGATTGTTTCTAAGCGGCTATATAGGTGGCTATATAACTTTTGTAATAAATAAATTACACATAATGGCCACTGTAGTATACATGTGGCTCACATATTTATTTAGGATAGGGGGAAAATAAGCAGAAATTTCTCACCTTAACATCATTTTTAAATTCAGGAGCTATGTTTAAAACCAAGAGATAGTGAGCATATGCAGTTCCAAAGTCCTGATTCTCCAGACAATGTTGAGCACTTTGCAAGGATCTGGAAACTAATTCACGCCGGCCAGTTTCTTGATTAACTTTGTGTCTATGCTGAGATTTTCTTTTAGTGTTAGGCATTTTTAATTAAAAGCAACTCCACTTTATCCTGCAAAGACAAAATTAACATTTATTCTATGATTATAACCAAATTCTATTATTTTATTACCATTTTAAAAAATCAAAGTTATTTTTGTCCACATTGCAATTATTCATAAAAAAGGATCCATAGGTTAATTTGTACTATTTTGAACAGTACTGTCATTCTGTTCCTAGCAATAGGAATGGAGGACTCAAAATATAGCATAATTCTTGTTTGTGTAAATGCAAGAATGCATTTAATTTATAAGTCAAACTTTATATCAAAATGAAAAGCTGTATTTTTTTTCTAAAGACAGTGATTGTTTTTAGAACATCATTTATGTAAGATACATATTATCTTATTTAGCCTGGCTAGCAGTATTGAATGAAAATAATCCAACAACTGATTTGTAGTTCAGACAGTCCTTGTTTTATGATGGCAGCTTTGCTAAGTTTTCTAAGCTGTTGCTAAGCGATGAACTCATAAAGTGCAATGTCACATGACAGCATAATTTTGTGATGACAATCATGGTTACCACTATAATCCCAAGATTCATAGGCTTTTAAGCAGGAAACAGTTCCAGGTAAGGACTGTGGGGTGCCTAGGGGATGGCAGAGTGCCTTGAAAGCCCTCTGAAGGCTGTGAGTGAGTGGAAAGAGGTTAGAAGCAAGGTGTGGTGCCATGTGAGTGAAGAGTAGTCTGAGGAGGGAGTTTGGCGCTGCCTCCCCCCCCCTCCCGGGTCAGTTTCCATTTGCTCACTGGCTTTGACTTTACTTATGTAAAGCCAGGGCAGAATGTTGCAAATAGCAATGATTACCAAGTGCTTGAATCATGTCACAGTGGGCTTGGTGTAACGGCCAGAACTTTGAGGATAAGTTATAAGTATCACTCATTTAGGCTATGGCAACTATTAATGGTCGCTGAATGAGTGTTTATAAGTAAAGATTACCTGTAATGAAATTTACATGAAGCTAGAATTTTAATTTGAATTAATATTCAATATACTTTCATTGTCAGCTTTTCTATTAAATCTAATCAATTTTTATTCTGTCGTAGACCAGCAAATAAAACACAACAGTCACAAATAAGATAAAACGGAAAAATAAATACCTAAAAAATGTTAAGAGTTAATACTTCGGGGTACATTGCAGATTATAAAACAGTACTTGGCTGTGGGCAGGGAAATAGTATCAGATTGATCCAAAAATAACATATTGAGATAAAAGAAATCTGAATGACCAGGATATCTAGCAGGAAATAGAAATAATTTGGAATGAGCACCTGCAAAGAAAGGGCAATACAAAATAACATATTCCACCAATTCAGTTATTCCTGTACTGCATGGACAGTCTCTGATGGAAGGGGATTTTTTTCTTTGTATCTTCCTTCAGTAACAGCTGTTGGGAGAGCACTGAATCTGGCTAAGAATAACATTGAGATATCTAGCTGGTTGGAGAAGATATGCAGAGTATCTCAAGAAGATGCTTGTGGATATTGCTGGAAAATCTGCTTGCAGCTTTAAATCAATGGCCTGGCTTTTCTACTTAAAATGCTAAGCAAATTAGTCCTAAACTCTACTATTATTAGCTGCATCAAACTACCTGCCCATCACGTTGACAAAGTATGTTAAAAGAACAGGATTAGAAATCACTAAAATCTGTTCAAGGAATTTCAGGAATCTCTGAAAAATACCCAAGACTGGCCAAAGAAATGAAGTGATTAGATTTTGTGATTAGGGTAAACCCAGCTACATACACAGTACATAAATATGTTCAACTGAAAAAAGTGACTTATGACCATTTTTCACACTTATGACTGTTGCAGCATCCCATCAATGATCAAATTTCAGACACTTGGCAACTGACTCATATTTATGATTTTTGCAGTGTTTTGGGATTATGTAATTATCTTTTATGACCTTCTGACAAGCAAAGTCAATGAGGAAGCCAGATTTACTTAACAACTATCTTAACTGCAGTGATTCACTTAACAAGAGGCCAGAAAAGTCGTAGTAAAACTCACTTAACAGACTTAGACTTAGAATAACTTTATTGTCACTTTGAATGTACATTAATTGGCATACATTAAAATGAAATTTTGTTGCATACAGCTCTCAAAGGGTCACCAACCTTCAATATATGTTTCACTTAACATAAATTTTGAGCTCAACTATGGTCATAAGTCAAGGACTACCTGTACTAAAGATAAACTGAATCATGGCTTTTAAGACATACTCCTAAAGGATCCGAGTAGATCCACAGGAAGAGACAACAAATTGTATTTTTCCCTACCAGCAACCAATCTGCCCTTACTGGATAAATAATAAGCTAAATAAGCAAGACATGTTTCATAGGTATTAACAATCTGATGGAATTACAAAAAAGTGGTCCCAAACTTTCTAAGATTTAAAACTTTAGAAGTTAACATCAATATCTTAAATTTCAATTATGTTGGAATACATAAACTCATACAACAAAAGCTCTTTCGGGGTCCTACATTGTTTTTAAAAGTGAAAAGGGATCCTGAGAGAAAAAGGGTTGGGAATATTGCTATGTATCAAACCCCCTGTACGGAAGGCAGAATATAAACCTAACCAATAGCAGTGCAATAACATTTTCAATTTCCCTCTTGAAAAGATGCCACGTAGTAACTCCAGAGCAGTAATCATCATTGGGTAAATCTACCAATCTTCTATATCTATCTATCTATCTATCTATCTATCTATCTATCTATCTATCTATCTATCTAAATGGCTCTGTGTGTGTGTGTGTGTGTGTATGTAGGTATGTATGGCTCTGTGTGTGTATGTAGGTATGTATGTGTTCCAGCATAACTCTGGAACGCCTCGAGCAATTTCCACCAAACCTGGTACACAGATGACTTACTATCTGGAAAAAATACTCTGGGGGTAAGACATCCCTAGCAGCCCTTGGGTTTAGCAACCCGAAGATGCCTGGACTTCAACTCCCAGAATTCCCTGTCCAGCACTCAGCGTCCTCAATCCTCTTTTCACTCTATAGCTGTCTATCACACTGCCTGTAAGAATCAGTCTACAGTCCGGCCTTTCAGTCCCAGTTGGCCCCCACAGGCAGAGAGTAGGGCAGCTAAAGCTGGCAAAGACCCTGCAGCGTCCTCCATTTTGTGGCTTCTTTCCTGAGGGAATTCTTCCTCCATTTTGAGGGGGGGGGAAGCTGTGAGGAGATTTTCTCTCCTCTCCAGCCGGGAATCAGGGAGGGTTCCCCAGAGGGAGGAGGTTGGGTTGTCTAATACAGGATTGGGATAAATAAATACCCGGGCAACGCCGGGTTATCAGCTAGTAGGTGGATAAAAATCCCCATGTAAACATCTGGCTGACTGGGTAGTGAATCATAATAGTAACCATAAATACTGCAATGCATCGTGACATCCTAGGTTTTTTGGGGAAAAACTCAACGCATATGAATGCCAACGCTAGCTAAAGAACTGACAGCTGTTTCTTCACATTGTTGTGAACAGATAATAATAATAATAATAATTTGGGGGTGACCAAGTTTCACTGAATGGAGAAGAACACAGGAAGTCATGCTGTGCGAACAGATGTCCATGCCTGTAATAGAGGAAATAGATCAGGAAGATCAATGAAGAAGAGCGTAGCAAGAGTGAGTGGCGGTGGGAAATAATAAGAGAATGAAAGGCAGAGGCGAATTCTAGATAACGGATATCAATGGAAAACAACACATTTTGGCAAGGGCCTGGGCCCAGGGAGAAAAGGAATGGGAGGAATTTAAAACAGAGCCTGGTGACGCTATCAAGAGCCGATAGCAAGTGATACTGAAAAGTAGGTCAGCGAGAAATCCCAAGTTCAACAAATACAATTCCCGGTGAAATCCTTTATGGAGTGAAAGCTTGTCAGAGAGGATCCTAGTTCTGCACAGTATAGGCCCATGGCTCTTCACCCTATACTTGCACATATGGAAAAGTGATCTAATGCCAATTTAATTCTGAGATACCATCATCATGGCAGCATGTGAAATTCCATCTTCTTCAGTTTTCAATGATTGATTTCCAATATGTTTATGTTAAAACTCTGTACTGAACTGAATCTCTTATTCCTTCAGTTCTTAACTTTTCACATTTTTAATGTTTTGTATCTTTTTTTTTTTAATGGTCTTTTGATGTCTGTGTCTTTAGATGTCCATCATTACAAAACATGGTTTAGAAATTTGGCAGATTTTCTTTTCCTTCCTGGTCAAAAGGGAAAATTCTGTATCCTTGCACTCATTCTCTTCAAAACTTCCTTCAAACGTTGTGAATTTTCCATAAATTGTGCTCATTCTTTCTTATGTCGAACTTCCTTTGCTTTTGCAAATCTCACAAAGACTGAAAAACTTGTTGGCTTTTTTAAAAGAATCAGAACTCAGTGATAATTTTTAGTAATCTGATTAATTAGGAACCAGCAAATATTAGACTTAAACACTGGGCACTAGTCTCCCTATTAATTCAGTACACTCATATTCATGCAGGTGCACTTACTTATGACGTAGATGAGTACAGGAAGGAATGGAAGTAATTCAGTTTTATTCTCCAGTGGATCACTTGCTTGAAACATAAAGCAAAATGATCTCTTTTCTGGAGTGATAATGGATGTGACTTTGTTTGCCCAACATTCATAAGTGGGATCCAAAACAACATCCCGCTGGTGTCTCAGAAAATGCCAAGAGTTTGGTGATCTCTACAGATAGTTACAGAGATTTATTGACTGTTGATAAATGATGCTTTGTATTTGAACTTTATAAATGATCTTTAAAGCAGAGCTGACTCAAACTCTCTCAAAAGACTTTACAGTTCCTTACAAGAGTATACATTTTTGTGATGCTTGTTACCTATGAAAATTTATAACTTAAGCAAAAGGAAGCAACGCCAGTGGGGTGTTGCTTTACATTTAAGGAACATGTTTCCACTGTTGGTTGGTAAGTTTTGTGAGAGTTGAATGGGAATGTTGAATGTTTTGCTGTCTGGGCATAATTTTATACATGCCTATACTCCAGTGCTATAATTCAGTCTCTGAATGTCTGGATTTTATTGATTTAACGGTGTGATCTTTCTCAACTTATTTAAATGGCCAAGAATTACCATTTCCCTGTGGAGGTAATTTCCTTATTTTCTCTGAATTTAAATCATTAGATAAGTGTCAATAATGTGCCCATTCTAAAAGCACATAGACATATATTTTAGCACAAATAATAGCTATTGGGTGTCTTAATGGCATTGTGCAATCTATCTAAGCAATTAGAGATTATTGTGCGAACAAGTGTTCTTGAAGATGTAATAAAGACATAGGCCTGCCAAACAGTAATGGCTTTCTTCTTACTGATTTTATGGTCTGCAATAAATAATTATTTAGTGAATTTAGTTATTCTAAAAAGTCGGTGTTCATAGGTTAGGCATCAAAACTCAAAGTGCTGCAAAGCTGAAGTTCTGAGTGTACTTCTACACCCTAAAACCCAGAAACCATCAAGCAGTTGTATATGAACGGCCATACGTGGGTTTCAAACTTCTGCACAACCACTAGATCACTGCAAGAGAAACCCACATTCCACATCTTCCATTGCCATCTAGTAGTCATGCAGATTTTTTGCAGCTCAATCATGGAAGACTCATGTAAAATATATTTTAAGGATGGTATTCTGATTCAGAAAACCAAAACCTAGAATGTACTTTTTCCCCCTTATGAAAAATCTGTTTTGAAGGGCAGCCTATACTCAAAAGAAAATTTGCGTGGTGGGGAGCTCTTAACAGAATTACAGAATAACAGAGTTGAAAGAGAACTTGGCGATCTTCTACTGGTAGTCCAACCTCCTGCTTAAGCAGGAAACCCTATATCATTTCAGACAAATGGATGTCCAATCTCTTCTTACAAACCTTTAGTCTTGAAGCATCTACTCATTGACTGATTAGTTGTTCTAACTGTTGAGAAATTTCTCCTTAGTTCTGGGCTGGTGCTCTCATTGATTAGATTCCATCCATTGCTTCTTGTTCTGCCCTCAAGTGCTTTGGAGAATAGGTTGACCCGTTCTTCTTTCTGGTAGCCTCTCAAACACTGCTATCCTGTCACCTTTAATCCTTCTTTTCACTATACTAGACATACCCAATTCCTGCTGTTGGAAGAAATGTCAGTCTAGGTTCAATTCCAAGTGGGGAGAAAGACACTGGAAACATGGAAACTGTTTGGAAGGATGGTTTAATCGTAAAGCAGAACCACCAGGCACATGTGATTCTGGGTAGCAGACCACTTGGAATGGAGAGTGAGATATAGTTATACCCTCTCTTGGGCGTTGAACTTGCTTCCTGTTCCTGTGAAAGAAATGTGTTCTGATTGGTTGTCAGAGTCCCATGGGACCATGCAGGGGTAACTTTGTAGGTTGTCTCGAGTCCCAGGCTTGGTTGAATCTTGCTGGGTAATGTAATCTTCTCAGGTGCCATGTGGTGAGATGGGTAGAGGGCTAATCCTATTACGTCCTGAGGGTGAAGGTCTTTTGTGTTGTAGATAGGATGGCCCAGTCTTTCTGGGGCTACTAACAAAGGTGGGATCTGCTTTCCAAGAGCATGCTTCTCCTCTTCTCATCAAGGGAGGTATAATCTGCCTTTTTAATATTTCCTAGAATATTTCATTCTTCTAGGAAAAGGGTGGGTGCTAATGTACTACACTGCAATCGTTCTTCATATATTTTAGCCTCTAGTCCCCTATCATCTTTGCTGCTCTTCTCTACACTCTTTCCAGAGCCTCAACATCTTTTTTTTATAATTTGTTGACCAAAATTGGATGCAGTATTCTAAATGTGGTCTTACTAAGCTTTTTAAAGTGATACTGATATTTTACTTCTTGAAGTAAAGTATCAGTATCACTTTAAAAAGCTTAGTAAGCTTTTTAAAATAGGCAAGAAATTCCTTAGCAATATTCCATGGCAGGAAATAGGAAGGACTAACCCTGATTCTTTCAGGACTCTTTTTGTCAGCCGTCAAAGCCCCATGGAATACTTTTCAACACAAAGAAGGAAATAGAGTGGGGGTGTTAAATAGCTGATAATTGACACACCAAACGGCTCCTGAGCTGTGGAGAGATTCTTGTCAAAATGTCTCACTGAATCCTTGTGGGACTTTCCACCAAATGAAACCTTTCACGCTAGCAGGATGTATCTTTTTAATTTCTTTTGGTTTATTGTTCAGCCAGCAGAAATGCACAGCTCCTAGGTAGCAATCCACAAGGCTGATTCTGTGTTGCAGGTGAGCATTTTGGCACCAATGTGTTCCTCAGGGCTGCCTTGCTTCTTCAATTTTTGTCTCCCACCCATTTGTCTGTTGAAGGAAGAAATATGAACATTGGAGAATGGCAAAGCTTCAGTGTCAGCAATGGAAGGTGACAAAGTCAGTATCTTCAAAAGTGTGTTAAACAATTGCTTTAATCTGGGATTCTTGTGATACGTCAATCAAAAAGAACAAGTGCTCCAGTAGTTGTTATTATTTTTAAGGAGATATTAGGACACATAGGCAAAAAGACAATAAACCCTAGATATTCAGTCAAAAGCATGGGTTTTTTTTTAGAGACAATCTTTACAAACACCCCAACGTTCTGTGTTGAGAATATGTTCATGTTGCCCTTGGCCAATCACATAGTCTTTCCTATATTCCAGAAGGCTTCCATGGTGCTGTCAATTCAATCCCCAGAAAGAAAACAAAAGCCATGCATCCATGCTTAGAGAAATATGTTTTCCTCCCTTTGTCATTGTATCAGAATCCAGGATCATCCCTTGATTCTGGGCTGACAGAAGAATTTACACTCAGTGTTTTATTACATTGGGGAAGTTCAAGGTATGGTGAAGACCACCAACCTGGACAGATTTAAAGGCAAAATAAATTCCCAAAGGATGACTAACTATATCTCCATGATTAAAGTTGTTTGCTTTACAATACTAAGTTTGAAGGGAGGGGGATAATTGGACATGAGAAAGAGTTACTTTACTTCTGTCTGGTTTTGAGCTTTCCAGAAGCACCCCATTTATTCACTGTAGGAAGCAGAATGCTCGCCTTTGGTCAGGTCCAGTTAAGCTGTTCTTATATTGCCATTTTCTTACAAAATAAACTATGTTAATTCTTTACACAATCAATGATATGTAAGCCAGAATTTAGTTCTATGCTTTCAGGTAAGGATCCCAGAAATAAAAAATTGGTTGCCGTGCAACCAATTTGAAAGCATAAGCATAGAACAGGGCTGTCAAACTTGAGGCCTGCGGGCCTGATGTGTCACGTGCTGGCCACGCCCATGCCCTGTTTAGCGAAGGGGGGAAAAATCCCGATACATCACATGATACTGCCGTGACGACACGAGTTTGACACCCCCGACATAGAAGGAAATAAATATGCTGTGGATGATGGATTGTTTTAGTTGTCCCTGGACAGCATGGTTCTTGATGCCAATAGCTTTTACTAGGACTAGATTGGCAATCTAACTGAATATGTTCAGAGAATATTTTGATGCATTTAATTCAGTAATAGTCAATGACACTTTTGGGAGTGAGAGTTCAATAGAACTGAGAGTTCAGCCTCATTTTTCACACTTTTTAATATGGACTTAAGGCCGACCACTCTAATATACATTCTTCGGTCAAAACGTACTATTACATTTTATATGATTGGATTAGTTTTAAGAGTCCAGCTGATTGTGGTGGATAAATTTAATCAATGATTAAAGTCTCTCAACAATTACCAGTACAGCTGGAGGGGATTCAGAAACAAGCATTCACTGCTGGAGCTCCCCTCCGCTGTAACCGACTATCTTCAGAAGTAAGAATAACATCCTCACAATTAACATTTAGAAAACTGTTGAAGATCTGACTGCTTAAGTGGGCATTCAGCCTACAATATCCAAGATTGTTCTCATACAGTGTTGTATGCCTGTGCACTTGCTTTCTTTTTGCTAATTGGTTTCATTTTCCTTATTGTATCATTATTTTTTTGTTTTGCATGTACACTGAGAGCTTATTCACCAGAAACAAATTCCTTGTGTATCTAATCACACTTCTATTCTGTTCTGTTCTGTTCTAGTTCTATAGCTCTATAGCTCTATAGTTCTATAGTTCTATTCTATTATATAGTTAGAGTCTCACTACCCATTTCCCCCCTTGATTAAGATCCAGTCAAGGATAGTTTCTCTCCTTATGATGTTCTCCATCTTTGAAATGAGAAGCTTGTGATTCAGATAGACAAGGAATTTCCTGGAAAGATTGTGCATGGCAGAGTTTATCTTCCACATCACTACTACTTCATAATTCTTTCTGCAGCTTACTTTAAGAGTGCTACATCTTCTTTGTTGGGTGGTCAGCAGTGGGAAATACCCACATCACGGCTTTTATCCTTTCCATTCATTTTAACATAGTTGTTTTCACAATAATGTCCTGAAGTTAAATCCCTCAGGTTTCTCTGAAGATGTAAATGATTTTAATATACTTTCCCTTTTCTCTTGCCTCTATTCCTTTCGATGGAAAGAATGATACAATGAAACCTCAAACAATTCAGAAATTAAACATATGCCTTTCAATCTCAGTTCCACAAAGTAAGTAGAAATAAAATCAATTGAAAAACGCAACCTGAACTGTGTGATTTTTTAAAAAGACTATTAACTGAGGTTAAGATCAGGTATCAACATATTTTACTCACAAAGCATTATAAAATAAATGCCTTTTCCCCCCGTTCACGACAGTCACCTTTCCTCAATTGCTGCAACAGCATTTTAAAAATACCACACCAACTTTGTAGTATAAGCTTTAATTGCCACAATGGAGAGAAAATACCTCAATTACATGCAAGTCTGAACTTTTGCAGCCTACCCTGTAAATGAAAGGAGTTTTTTCCTATTGAATATATGGGGGAAACTTTGGAAATTGTGTAATAACTTTGGTTAAGATAATGAGCTTGCCTGGGAATGAAAGAAAGGCAGGTTTCCAGCTGTGTTTTCTAATAATTCAACCTAAACAGTGAATACAAAGTCCTGTCCTTGTTGGGCACGATCTAGAGCAAGCTTGATGGAGCCCCTACTATCTGGTTTCTCTCACTGAAGAGGTGAGTGAATTAATCATTTTAGTGCTAATTATTCTTTTTTTTTCCTCTTAGGTTTCTGAGGCAGCAGAAGGAATCAAGAGGACAGCAAGAAAGAAAATATTTTCTGATCAGCTATTTTTATTCTCCAGCCAATCTGGAGAATGAGAATGAGTCAATGACATAGTGGCTAACAGATTGGAAGAGCTATTTCAATCCCAAAAAAGGAGTCTTAACTGAATGTGCAAACTATTGTACAGTATCCTTAATTTCACATGCTAACAAAATAACGCTTCGGATCATCCAATGCTGATTAGAACATCACATGGAAAAAGAGATGCCAGCAGTAGAAACTGGTTTTAGAAAAAAAACGAGGAACACAAAACATTTTTAATAATTCACACTGAATAATTGACAGAGCCAAAGAATATCAAAAAGAAATCACTATGTGTTGCATTGGTTATAAAAAGGCCTTTGATTATGTCAATAATTTCAAGATGTAGAAAGTGCTCAGAATAATAGGAATTGCAGAACATCACATTTTCTTTATATACAGGTAAGGAAGGAAGTCATAGTACAGGTAGAACATGATGAAACACACTGTCCAGGTTTGCAAAGAGTGAGACAAGGCTATATACTCTCCCCATATTTATTCAACATATATGCTTAGTATATATTAAAAGAAGATGGATTGGGAAAAGATGAATGGGGTTTTAGAATTGGAGGAAGAGACATCAATAACGTATGTTTGCTGATGATACTACCTTGATAACCAAAAGTGCAAAGAATTTGCAAGCCCTTGTAGTAAAAGTCAAGAAGCAAAGTGAAAAATGGGACTAAAATTACATATAAAGAAGACCAAAGTAATGACAACAACCTGTCGTAGAATGAACAATGAATATATCAAAGTAGAGGATTAATAACAAAGGAATAAGTATTCAGGAAATATATACCACAGGCTAGCACTTGGTAGAGCAGCCATTAAGATATTCAAATGCTGTGATTCCTACAAACTATACTAGCTATGATATTCCCTGTCACACTTTATGTAAGCAAAAGTTGGACTTTGAAGGAGCAGGATAGAAGTGTGTTCATGCTTTTTACTTTTGGAGTCTTCTCCAAACAGGTGTCTCAGTTGGAGAAGACACCTGAGAATAGCCCAGAAAACAAACAAATGGATCCTTGAACAGAGTTTTCACTCAAGGCACAAATGTCCAGGCTCAGATTTTCCTACTTTGGGCACATTATGCAAAGATGTATCTCTCTGGAAAAAAAAATTCTAATGTTGTGGGAAAGTGGAAGGAAAGAGAAGAGGCAGCAAGGTGGATTCAGATACAGTATGGGTGTACTATTATAAGAGCTGAAGGATCAGGTTAAGGGTAGAAAATCATGTGACGGGGGGATTATCTACATGGTTAAGTGGCAACAACAATTTGATGAGACATAATAATTTTCATTCTTTTTCTGTGACCAGCAGTTCTAAGACAGATGCACAATCTGAATGGATCTTACATGATAGCTTAGAAGAAATCTACTTATATAATAAAGGCTTTGCTTGATATCAGACAGGTCTGATGGCCATTTGCAGAAATTCAATCTATACAAAAGTACTGTGAAAGACCAATCTGATTGGAAGAATGAAATGGTGTCAAAGTCGTGATGATATATTCATAAGGCCATTTACTGCATACTTGCGCTTATAAGATTTCCCTTATTTTTGTTAAGCCAGTTAAGTGGAGTCATTCAACTTGTTGAATGCTCTTTTCAGCAGAAGTTATTTAAGAAATGGATATTTAGTTAGTAGGGTGGTAACTTTCCTTGCCCTGCCTTATTTAAATAAATAGAATAGAAGCTTTGAAAGCTTTGGAGCTCATTTTTCAAGAAGATTTTTTTTAAAAAAGAACCCACCAGAAGCAGCAGAGTAAAAGCAATTTAAACCTGTCTCCGCATTCCAACAATGTTTACCAACAGTGCAAATATTTCTGCCATATTAAGTTGATTCTTCTCCAACAAGTCATTCCAAGCTAATGGAGGGTGGGAGGAAATATCTCAGGCAGTTTAAAGATTTAATAATAGAAATAATATATACAATCAAATCATATTTTTTAAATCTTGTTGGGTGATGCAAGGAAGGGCAATTAAATGGCTCTGCCTGAAGGAGGTAGATCTTTGTTGTGTAGAATGGACTGGCCCAGGCCTTAATGGCCCATTAGCAAAGGTGGGGGAAGCTACAGTAGGAAGTTAAAACCCACCCCTCTCCTAGAAAAATGAAATATTTTAGGAAATATTCAAAGGGCAGAATATTTCCCCTAAGAGAAGTAGAAACTCAGAGATGCGGAAACTCAGCCTCCCCCACCTTTCTTAACGGGCCATTAAGGCCTGGGCCAGACTATTCTACATAACAAAGATCTACCTCCTTCAGGCAGAGCCATTTAATTGCCCTTCCTTGCATCACCCAGCAAGATT
>JANHFL010003651.1:125788-138694 GCA_032468155.1 Oxyrhabdium leporinum | reverse complement strand
AGAGAGAGAGAGAGAGAGAAAGAAAGAAAGAAAGAAAGAAAGAAAGAAAGAAAGAAAGAAAGAAAGAAAGAAAGAGGAGTAGGAGTCACATGAGCTATTTTCCACCAACATATGTACATAAAGAATATGTGCTAAAAGTGAACAGAGATAAAAAGTAACTAGTTTTGCTAGTCTGTACTGATTTTATTTGAAATTATTGTCTAGGATTGTTGCTTTGGAGGATTTCTCCTATATAACATTATTTATTAAATTTATAGATTGTCTAACTCACAATGTTTCTGGGTGGACTAGAAAGTGTTAAACCCTTTTAAAAACACAGAAAACAAAAAGAACCAAGATGGCCCAGATAACAAACCCAGAGGGGAATAAAGAAAAAGAAGGAAAGGAGATTCAGTCACCCTTGTCAAAGGTGGGGGTCAAGAGCAAGGGCCCTCCAAAACACCAGAAGATGGCCAATATTCAATATAGTTTCCCAATAAACTCCTTTTTATGTCTAGGATATTTGGTTAAGAGAATTTCTCATTAACAATCTCTCACCATTTGCACACAACTATATGGGTACACAGTTACCTCTTGTGTCTTTAGGGTTAGGGTTAGACACAATGCTTTGTTAAATTCGGAAGTTCTGAGTTTGGGCGGAAATATCTAATATGTCAATCTTTCTAGAGGTGGACTGAAGGAAGAAGTCTTTGGAGGAAGGATTAAGAATTCCAGCTGAACAGAAGGGTCAGAAGCATCAACCTGAAAGTTGGAAATTTATCATAATCTTTCGGGGGAAACCTTGGGGAAAAAAAAGGTCTGTTGGAGAGATTTTAAATTATCTTTCCTTTATGGTTTATTTGAAATAAATGTTTTCCTTATTTTGATGTCAACCCATAAATAATTTGAAGAAAACATTCCTACATACCCACTACAATCTGGACAAATGACTATCCAATCTCTTCTTAAAAGCCTCCAGTGATGGAGCACTTATAACTTCAGGAAGCAAGACATTCCTTTGATTAATTGTTCTCAATGTTAGGAAGTTTCTCCTTAGTTGTAAGTTGCTTCTGTCCTCGATTAGTTTCCATCCTCTGTTTCTTGTTCTACTTCTGGTACTTCAGAAAATAGATTGCCCCACCTCTTCTTTGTGGTGGTCTTTCAAATATTGGAACACTGTTATCATGTCACTCCTAGTTCTTCTCTTTGTTGGGCTAGACACACTCAGTTCCCTAAAACCATTCATCATATGTTTTAGCCTTCAGCCCTCTAATCATCTTTGTTGCTCTTCTCTGAACTCTTTCTAGAGTAGTCTCAGTATTTTGTGGTCTTGCTATAATTACAATAAAAAATATTTGCTGCACACACAACTTCAAGGATTTATTTATAGTTTGCTTCCAATGAAGGAAACATGAACACAAGAAGGGGAGGGCAATTTTACATCTTAGTTCAATGAGGGATCACCAAAACAATGCAAGGCCTTTGGGCTAGATTGAAAAACAATCCCACTGAAGGTCACAGCAGAACTTTTTCTACAATAGTGCTAAGAGAGCTACATTCACATGTGTATGAAGTCACCTGGATTGAGAGAATGCTTTACTTTTTATTAAGAAGAAGCAAAGTTAGCATAGCAGGTTAGTAAGCATATTAAGTTTATCACTTACATTAAAACTTATGTTACATTCAAACGTACATACTTGCATTGAATATCTTAACTGTGGTTTTAAGCCAGACCAGAATACAAAATATATAATTCAAAAGCTTAAAGCAGTACATCATCTATCACCATCACATCACCATCACATTAATACACATAAAGCTTAAACATTCTGAAATTCATATAACTAATTAAAATCAACCATGTAGAGGTTTTTGATTTGCTGACTAGACCCAGAACATGATTTTTGGATATAACTATTAGAGTCCTTGTTAGCTGGTATTGAGTGAAAAATTTAAAAAAATCATGGGTAGCCTGGAATTTTGTTTCTTTTTAACAAATGACTGAATTAACCATAGCTGAGAACTGGAATAAAATTTGTACAGTAATACAAAACAATATAAAACAAAGCAGCATACGATAAGTTTTCATCTTATCTGATTTGCAAGGACATAAGCCCTGAGAGGCTGAGATATTACGATACTTGACACTGAACAATGCCAAGGGGAAATCATTAAAGTAAGCTTTATAGAATGATCGTTGAGATTTGGATTTTGTAAACATCTACAAGAATGTTTCCAGAGGGATTCATCGAGAGGTTGATAAATCTTTGAAATTTACCCTTAATCAGTCAGTTTAATAACATCTTTATCCTTTTCAGATCCAAGAATACTAGGTGAGAAGTTTTAGAACAGTTCACTTGTAATGTTGTTCTGCCCTTTGACTTATAGTGGTGAAGTGATGCTTGACCCTACTACAATGATTAGTAAAAAGTGGTTCATTTTTCATCCAGAATCCACTTTTTAATGTTTAGTGTTCTTGTTTTATTTCTAAATTGATAAAAGTTAATGTGATTTCATTATGCTTATAAACCAGCTGGAATCTTGAAATAGGAATCTGTGATATATGTATGTTTGTGTCTGAGTTTGTGTTTATTAAACTTGTATCTTGCCTGACTCCCAACAACTCTGAGGTGGCTCACAATTATTAAAATAAGGACATTGGAACAAACCAATTAAAAGGGGAGAAAACATGGCAGCAATGACAGACTGGATGGAAATGAAGTAAGGAGTATCTATTTCCTTCACACAAAGTCTGGATGAAGAACCAGGTCTTCACAGTTCTTCTAAATAAATTGGAGAGAAGGGCGATATGGACCTTGGTGGGGGAGGGGGGGGTTGTGGGATTTCATTCCAGAGGGCAGGTGCTGCCGCAAAGAAGTTGGAATCCCAATAGATGACATTGTTTAATTGAAGGAACCCAGAGTGCCCCAACTCTGTATGATTGAATTGGCTAGGCAGATGCTATGGGAGATAGGCAGTCCCACAAGTAGCCAAGCCATATGCTATACACGCAAACACACACACACACACACACACACACTCAGAGTGAGAGAGTGTGTGTGTGAGAGAGAGGCAGACATGCGCACATGCACACACTTAATATAATATCTATAGTCCTGATTTCACTTTTTTCTTTAAATTATTTACCCAAACTGCAGTGATAGAAGTCTGCATGCTTGAGGAAATTAATATACAAACTAAATAAACTTTATTCACAGTCTACATTTTGCCTGTGTGTCTCACCTAAGTGCCTTTTCTCTCTTGGAAAAGGAAATATCAGAATTGGGAGTTAATCTGGCATCTGGATTGCTGCAATTCTCCTCTCAAAGGAGCCCACAAGGCAGATAAGATCACCCTGCTTTGTGTAATCTGAATCTTTCTTGTTATCACAGTGTTCTCAACTGAATGATGACTGTTTTGGAATTGGTTGATTAAATACACACAGACTCGTGCAAAGTTTGACACGTTTGAAAGGATTAGAAAGGAATCTTAGAGACACTTGGGATACAGAACTAATAATATATTAAAAACAAGTACATATTGATATTTCCTTTCTTTAGTAGAACAGGAAAGCAATACGTGTGTGTGCGTGTGTGCGCGCGTGCACACCCACACATACCTACATATACACACATATACATACATGCATACATGAATACATATTGAGATTAGAGGAGGGATGTGTCTGGGCTGGCCTTATCATTAAATAAATTATAATGGTCATCTCAGATGACTGATGTTGAGAAGCAGAAAAAAATACTGTAATGAAGAAGAGGGAGAAAGGTCCATTGCTAAACTAGTCTCTCTATTCTAGATGATAGATGATGCAATCCCCTTAGTAGAATGGAAGAAAGATCCATTGACCAATTGAATGTGGAATGGGAATCCACATCCACCATCTTAATCTTTGTTTCCACCAACTTTGTAAAATAAACAGGGTGTTTGAAGACTGTCACCCACTCTTGCTTCACAGCTAGGTAACATTAATACAATCAAATTCATCATTAAAAATAAAATACAATGTCAATGTTAATAAACAACTGGTGATTTTGTCTGTTCCCTATAAGGCTATCTATACCTGTTGATGCTTTACTATAAATGTTTATACATTACACTGAATAAAGCTCATTCAGGTCTATGGGACTTGGTTCAAAATAATTGGTTTCATAATTTCAGTCTGTTTATTCAAGTTTTGGACAGTGAAAGGTCAAATGATCTTCTCTCAAATGGTCACTGCACTATGGAGTATCGTCTCATAAATCCTTCCATCCTTTTAAACTGAGGAAGGTAGAAGAGGTTTGAGAAGGTGTAATTGACATTCACACGCACAAGCCTTAAGTATACAGCCACTAAATTGAGTTCATGCTAGCAGACAACTTCTTTGATTTAAGTGCATTTCCCTGCAAGAGCAACTTCATTCGTCAGGGATGAAATGCTAATAGATGATGTAATTTGCAAATATATGAGCAGTTTAGGCAAATTAAATTTGTACATATTAGATGAAAAGCATGTCTCCTTAAGCGTATCTTCTGCTCAGTTCAAAAGTGGGTTATCATTTTAACATAGCAAGCAGAAGATTCATTTTGCATGGCAATTGCGGCACCCATTAACCAGACTTAGCTCATAGAATACAGTGATGCCCCCCCCCCACCACCACTGTATAGACCACATTTTGGAAGCTTCCTCTACATCATTTTCCTTTATTCTTTTAAAGGAAGATTTGCTTTATGATAACATTTCTTTTTAAAGTGAGAAGTGCACAAATAATCATTTTTTTCTCAAGAAGCTTGAAGAAAATTCGAAACTTGAGTTCTTTATTCCTTCATCCTGGGTTGCTACATAAACTGATGGTAGCTGACTGCCGAGTTGCACCTAACCAAGGAAAATCAGTTTAAAATGTATTGCAAGGGTAGGCGACCTGTTGTAGAAAAAAAATAGAACACAAAATGTTCCATAGATTTCAGAACATTGAAAGCATAATAAAAGAATCAGTTTCAGTCTAAAGATAACTGCACTTAAACTTCTTTCCGAACAATTTTATAATACAGATAAACATTCTGTGCTTACCTTTAAAAACCCACAGAACTTTTCTTGTCCTTTAAATAAATTTCAAATGCAATTTATTTTTCTTCAGATGGATACATATGCAGAAGTTCTCTGCAATAGGACTAGCTGTGTATTCAAAATTCTTCTGTATCTTTTGCCCTGGAAACATATGACATTTGGCAATAATGCAAGAATCTCAAGTAATGGCTGTCCCTAAGGGAATCAGAAAGAAACTTTACATTTTCCAAAGTTAGCTCTTATTTAAATATTGCATTTAGAGAAAGGATTCATTAAGGTTCCTGTACACTATATAATGAATACTGGTGGTCTTCAACTCATAACCACAGTTGGGACCAGAATTTCTGTTATTAAGCAAGGGGGGGGTTAATTACATTGTGCCGAATTTTGCAGCCTTTTCGGCCATAGTTGTTAAGCAAATTACTGCAATTGTTAAACAAATCATGCAGTTGTTAAGTGAATCCAACTTGCCCATTGATTTGTTGGAAGTCAGCTGGGAAGGCCACAAATGGGCAATTGTTCTGTCCTTACTACATGTTAGTCTGTGTGCAGCTCGACATACAGCTAAACCCACCTATCCTCCAATAAAACAGACTGTGTGCATAGATCTGAATGCTTTATTGAAAGAACAGGATATGGTGAAACTGGGGAAAATAGGGATACATACAATGAAAACCAAATACAAGATTGACAGTATTAAGTTACTGCTGAACATAACAATTAATAAATACAAGCAATTTAAATTTCACCAGTGATGCTCTCTGTGGCTTGTGGGTTTGTCCTTGGATGATCATGTGCTTCTGCCTTCTCCAAATGCTAAAAGAAATGGAGTCTGGCTTCCCAGCATGCACTTGGTTTGAGAGTGAAGGCTGATGGGTAAAATGAGTTGGGTAAGCTTCAAAACAATATACTTGGGGCATATTTATCTCTACGGCCACTAGATGGGATTAGAGGGCAACAACAGTATACAAACTTATATGGTGTGGCATGCATATTGGTCCCAGGTGTCCAAATTCTGCTTACATGAATTGTATGGTTGTAAGTGTAAGGACCAGTTTTAAGTCACTTTTTTTCCAGCACTATTGTAACTTCAAATGAATGGTTCCGAATTGAGTACTACCTGTATTGTGCTAATGATTTTGAAAATCTGCTGTAGGATAAACTTGGAAGATACCAGGGTATATCAAATGGCTCATGGTTCATGGTAAAATGGTTCATGGAAAATTATTTCTTTGTTCTTTTTTTACATCGTACTGTTTGTTAGCATTCATTCAAAATTATAATATCATGGCAGAAGATCCTCCTTTGCTAAAAACAATGTAATCTATTTTGGAAATCAGGGATTGTTTGTGTGTGTGTGTGTGTTTATGTGTGTATGCAGGTCTAGGCATTCATACAGAAACACATATATAATTATCATGCAACATTGCATCAGATCTTTACTTATAAAATATTTACTAAGCTAAAATTTAAACAGCTATTACAAGTCTTAAAATATTTGCTGTCAGTTCTTTAATTACTTGATTTTGTTTGATTTTATTCCCAAAATAATTAGTTTCTAACTATCTCATTATGCTAAAGCATGTGCTATGCTGATTCTTCCTGTTCTGTAAACATTGTGTTATTGAACACAGTGGGATTTGAAACATCCAATGTCAAAATTACTAACTTAATATAGCTTCACTTTTACCAATAACTACTATTCATCAGATCTACCCGAAGTCATTGGGATGTGAAACTCATTGGTTCCTTTGAAACTAAGGGAACAAAGTAGTTATGGCTTAATTTCCATTGATTTGATAGGAATAAAGATCAATCGCTATATCTAGGCCCAATTCAATGTACTTCAATTGCCTTGCCCCATAATTAATGTCTGTACTCCTTTATACAATAAGAAAGATTTCTTCAAAGAAAAAGACAAAAGGCAAGTTGACATTGTCAAATCAATTTCTATGCCTCGGTTAGAGAAAGATACAGAATGATGTGGAATATTGTGAGGGTTTATGTCATACTACACACATGGCCCTCTCAAAGTCAATTAGCTCTGTGTTTGTATCCGTCGTGCGTGTTTGATGCAGTTTCAAGTTATTTTTTTGACTCCTAGTGACTGCAGTTATTTTTCATCAAGGCTTTTCGAAAGTAATTTGCTTTTGCCTCCTTCCTAAGGCTGACTGGCCCTGGGTCACTGAGTTGATTTTGTAATCCAGGAAAAACTACAACTCACAATCAGGCTCCCAGCCTGGTGCCTTAATCACTACACCAGGCTTTGCTCCATGTACAATGGAAATATAGTTATCTATCTAAAAATGAAATATATCTTATGATTAAACTGATGTAGATCCTTGAGGATTTTGAATATTGCTTTACCTCTTTACTCCTTGACTATTGCACCTTAGAAGCTCTTCATACATGATAATGGTGCTTACAGGGGAAGGATTAAAAAAAGGCAAGTCAATCCAAGCCCTGACACTTGGATTGAAGCCTCATCTGTTTTGCTATTACATGGAACACAGATGGGTGTGTTAGAGCTGATGGGGCTTTGATCATGTTGCTGCAAATTCATTTTGCTTCTTCTGACACACCACTTTGTTCAGGATTTGCACGAGCAACACACAATCAGTGTTACTACTACCTAGAATTATGAGAGTTTGAGCCTGAACAACTGAAAGTTCCAAAGGATGAGTAGTCCTCTTCCAAATTAATGAACACAATCCAGAATGGGGCAATGTGTAACCATGGGGGGGGGGGAGACGGACGGACTCTGGGTGAGATTAATATATAAGGACTTCTTCAGTGTAATAGTATTTATACATTTTTAAAAAAAAAGAAGACTCTGTTGAATCCTATTAGAATCCATGTAATAATATGATTATTCAAATATGATATTTTAGCAACAGTGGGTGTACAGTTCTTTGTGTAAGCTCTTTTCATTATTTTAGCTGTAGAATTTCCTACTTGATCCCTGTTCAAATAATCTCTCATTGTCGAGGTTTTCTTTTTCGCGGTGCACAGAGTAAGTATTAATTCTTTTTTGACCTGAAGGTCTGCCTTAAAAATACCTTTGAACATTTTGTATTTCTGCTTTCTATCTTGAAAAGTATGTGCAGAAAATAATTTTAAAGATGCCAAATAAAACTCACTTCATATAAAAGCTAGATAATTCAGCAGACCCACTTTGCCAAGTTTGTCATTAAGAAACCTTAAATAAGTTTCCCCCAATACAGAAACAAGTAAATCTTTACCTCCTGAGTTTTGTTCAAACTCCAGCTCACTAAATGATTGCTATGTGAAAGAGAAGAACATTCAGTCTCATTAAGCCCTTAAGGAGGAAGCTACTTCATGTCACCAAAGAAAGGCTCTTTTGAAACATAAATATTTAACCCTGATAGACTCCAATCCATCAGTGGGTAATGATGAATGCTGAGAGGCCAGTCATCTCAAAAAGGAAAAGCATGTGAGATAAAGGAGGAGAGTAGTTGATATAATGGAAACAAACAAACAAACATAGCCATCTTGATGCTGAAAAATGCCAAAAATCTAATAACCATGCAGTAATGATGAATTGACTGAATATTTCTATTAGAAAGGGTCACTAGGAATTTAACTTTGAAATGAATTCTTTATTAAAAAGGAACAAGAACTGATTACAGATCCTCCTTACTTCCATTTCTTTATTGGCGGGTCAACAACCTATGGTGTTTGATCTACAAGAAGTCTCTGAAGTCCACTTTTGTGGCTCTAAAGTCCATAAATAACTGCTCTAAAGAATTTTATTTTCCACTATTTTGCAGTCTACCGTAAGCTATCCTGAGCTTGGTTTTACACTTGCAGTTGTTTCATTACCCACATTGGTAGTTATCACATTTTCTGGGGGGCCAGGGTCTTAGAAAGGTGCAGTTGTTGGTTAATTGTAGAATAGATACTTGTCTATTTTATTATATTGTATTGTGTGGGCTACACAGTTGGCTACTGTTTTCTATATGATTGACAACTGTGATCTCTATCCTGCATGCTGCTGCAGTATCATCTGTTCTTATCTGGGGGTTTGCTTAATAGTTAATAAGCAGGACAACATTTTCACCTACAAATAGAAATTAGGAACCCTTCAACTCAATACTCTAAGCTACATATACTTTTTAGCAATGCTTGAGTTTAAATTTTAAATAGGCTTAGACATTGCAACATTCTCCAAGATAGAGAAAAAGACAGACAGGAAACAACCCAACTCTTGGTCCCATTTAGGCCAACTTGTATTATCACTGCCCCTGCAAGCCCTACAGCTTTTCACACCAAGACGTATGGTGTGTGTAGGTCAACACTTTGCCATATTTATGCAATTGATTAATTACTACATAGCTGATTTCCTAAGACATGTTGGAATATAATATAAATATGTACCTATCACATCTCCATTCAGGTTAGAATCTTGATATTTGTTTTATATATGTGGGTTTATGTTTTGGTTCATAAAGCTTAAGTTTAGTTTAAGACAGTTTTCTCAAATTGGGAATTTCCTTATGAACACTGGTATTTGTTGCCACGAGATTGGGGCCAACAATTGCATTAAAATCAACAAGGCAGCATCAGATATAATGAAATTTGCCACAATACACATTGAGAATCTCAATACCAAACAATGCAACAATAAAATAGCACCACTGGGTCAGGCCATCTAGGAACAAACACAAATCATTTATATATGGCAATAAACAAGATATATTTGCACAAAGGTTATTTTGAAGAAATACATTGAAATATTAATATATGATCTTAGATTTTTGTACAGAACAATGTTTCAGAGCACTCAAAACACATGGACTCAATTTAGATAGTGGCATCTTTGTACAAGACGGTACTAAGAATATTATCTACATTATAGGGTTCCTGATTGATTTATTGCAATATTTAAAATTAAATGCACCACCGTCAATACATTAAATTATGCATATATTTATTTGTCACCATCAAAGTTGACACTAGCCAGCGCATAGAAAAATTCAGAATAATAGTTTAAGATTGAAAGATGGGGAGAGATCTGACCCATACAAGTGCCAAGAGTTGAACTTGACTGAATGGATAACATCATCATTATTGTATTTCTGTTTCTAAATAAGAAAAGAATTCCACGTCATATAGTGTCCCCTCTTCTTGAAATGCACTTTCTATGACCCTTATGAATGTTGTTTTGTTGACTACCCCTTCAGTCATTATATTAGCCAGCAGCAGGTCATACAGATATATGGATATAGATATTTGGTCCTTTATCTTATTTTGATAAAAGGCCAAATATCTATATACATATAACTCAACAGACACCTGCAACAATGTGAATATATGAAAAGAATGTCAACTCGTAAAGCATCCCTGGCCTGCTCTTGAGTTGCCACAGGCAAGGAGGATGGGAAAATGAACTTGCAGCTGCGGCGAGGCAGCACATCACTCAAACAAAACCACATTCCCGCCATATCTTTGTCAAGGCCACCTCCGGGGTTACACACAGTGGCCAGAGGGGAATGATCTCTACAACCCACAAAATTGCTTTGTTGGAGAATGTGACTGATGACACACCTTGGGGAGAGGGGGAAAACAGGGTCAGAGCTGGACCGTAAATTACGTGGGGTCAGAGTTGGCTTCACTTGAAACATGCCAACATGAAGCTCCTAATAAATAACTGGATTTCTTTGAAGCTTGGCTCGAGGCTCATGATTTAATTAGGGCATTGGTCGGAACCCTGACAGCAAGCCAACTCTCTCAAAACTAACCAAAATAACCTGGACTTCTGAGCCCTGGGCTCTCCAGTCACTCCCTGGCCTCTGGCGTGCATGGAGAGAAACTCAGGCTACCATGACAGACTATCCATAGAGAGCCTGCTCCAGGCGACCCAGAAAGAGGCAGAACATGCCTCCAACCAGGGACTTCCATGACCCAGCAGCCCAATCGCAACTGGAGTGCAGCCCTCCCTGACCATCAAAGCCAAGATGCTCGCCCTATTGACTGAAGCAAAAAGGGATGAGTTTTGGTGGAAAAGAATCCCTAAAGCAGCTGATGTTGAGTTCCCCCACCCTAGCACCTAAAGGGGAGGAAGGCCCCTGAGCGAGCTAGGAAGAGTGGAATGGATGTGGGGTGGGCACAAGCCAGGTTCCCAAAGCCCCTGGTGGAACCCTTGGGAAGATCCATAGAGCAGCTGAGGGAGGAATTTCACTTGGTCACCCTTTGTGATGAGGGGCTGTTGTGCTGCCCAAAAGAGAGGGGGGTTGCAACTGAGCCCTTTGTGAGGAGATGCAGACGGGAATGCAGCCCCCCTTCTCCACCCACCAGAAGGAAAGGAGCTTGAGGCTGCGGCCAAAACCTCCCCCATGCAACAGGCAAGCTGCCCAGGGCAGACAGCCCTCCCCTCTCTTTGAACTAGAGCCAAGGAAGACTGCCAGCCACATCAAGCGCAGGCTTACTGGAGTCAACATGAGGAGGGAGGAGCAGCGCTGAATGAGTCACCCTGATTCAGGGGGAAGTAGATGGGGACTCAAATCAGCTGGCTCTATTCCTTGAATCAGCTGAGATCCACCTAGAGCGCTACAGACACCTTTACCCATCTCAAAGAGCCATGGTGAATATCATTGCCGAGGGGCTAGAGGGAGAAGAAAGGGAATGGCTAGCAGCCCTCCACAAGAGGAGAGCCCCCCAACTGCAATATGTAGATGACTTCCTATGACAGCTAGAAGTCAGATTTGAGGAGGCAGAGGAGGATCCATAGGCGGAAGAATTATCTCAGACAGAGGGGTCCAGTTCACAGCTAAGTTCTGTAAGGAGTTCCTGTGGTCTATTGGATTGTCCCAAGGCCTTAGCTCAACCTTTCATCCAAGCACCAGGGGGGGGGGTAGAGAGACTGAACGCCATGGTAGAACAGTACCTAAGGTGTTACATGAACTATCAGCAGTCCAATTGGGCAGACCTCCTTCCTTTTGCTGAGGTTGCATACAATAATGCTGTTCACAGTAGCACAGGGCTAACTCTATTTAATGTAGTGAGCAGCATGGACTTTGTCCCGTTGCAGAATATCCAAGGCATCACCCCTCCTTGGTCAGCTTGACAGACTGGCTGTTAATGCTGAAAGCAACCTGGGAGAATGTCAGAAAAGAGCTAGCTAAAGCAGCACAAACCTAAGAGAAAGAGGCAGACAAACACTGAGCCCCGCAACGGCCATTCCAGCCGGAGGAAAAGGTCTACCTCTCCACAAAGTACTTGAGGTTGAAACTCCCCAGTAAGAAACTGAGGCCAAAGTTTATCGGGCCATTGTCCATAGTGAAGATCATCAACCCGGTCATGGTCTAATTAAAATTGCCCTGACTGCTAGGGAAGATAGACCTGGTATTCCCTAGCAGCCTCTTGAAACCTGTGGTCAGATTGACCCTGAGGCCACTACCCCATGAGCCCCATGAGCCCATGGTCATAGGAGGCCAAACCCATTATGAGGTGCAGCGAGTCCTCCACTCAAGGAGGCACAGAAGACAGCTCCAATACCTAATCAAGTGGAAGGGCTACCCCTTATCAGAGGCATCTTGGGTAAAGAGTAGGAACATTCAGGCTGACTGCCTCATAGCTAAATTCCATGCAGACAACCCAAACAAGCCTGGGGCGGGGGGAGAATCGCAACCCTAAAATCTATACCCGTATTCAAATTGTTTTTGCTTTGCACAGGTTGCCTTCAGGAAGTGAGGGGAGCCGAATGTCAACTCGTAAAGCATCCCTAGCCTGCTCTCCAGTTGCCATAGGCAAGGAGGATGGGAAAACATCCCGCTTGGACTACTGTAACGCCCTCTACATGGGGCTCCCTAACAGGAGCATCCGGAAACTTCAACTGGTGCA
>JANHFL010003651.1:114281-125688 GCA_032468155.1 Oxyrhabdium leporinum | reverse complement strand
GTTTTAAACGGGGTTTTAGTATTTTAAAATTTTAAATAACAGCTGTATTGGTTTAATTCTCTTTTAATTATTTTAAATCTGTATATTTGTGTTTGTTTTAATTGAAGCTGTGAACTGCCCCGAGTCTTCGGAATGGGGCGGTATATAAATTCAAAAAATAAATAAATAAATAAAAAATAAATAAAACAAACTTGGAACTGCGATGAGGCAGCACATCACTCAAAACAAAAGCACATCCCAGCCATATCTCTGTCAAGGCCACCTCCAGGGTTACACACAGTGGATGGAGGGGAGTG
Source organism: Oxyrhabdium leporinum (assembly GCA_032468155.1). NCBI lineage: Eukaryota > Metazoa > Chordata > Lepidosauria > Squamata > Cyclocoridae > Oxyrhabdium > Oxyrhabdium leporinum. The sequence continues at coordinate 125,392 of JANHFL010003651.1, read as the reverse complement.
ATTTCTACAAACCATGAAATTGCTTCGCTGGAGAATGTGGCTCATGACACATCTTGGGGGGAGGGGGGAAACAGGGTCAGAGCTGGACCGTAAATTACGTGGGGTCAGAGTTGGCTTCACTTGGAACATGCCGACATGGAGCTCCTAACAAATAAAGGGAAGGCATTCCTAGTTTGTTTTTCACTACTGAAAAGTTTCTGTCTCTTGCATTCATCCAGTGTCCATAGTTGATAGGAGTACCAGGAAGAATACCTCAAAGTTTTTATAGTTACATAATTATGAGGATTTCTTTCAAATGTATGGTCTCAGATTACTTTGTCTTTTAAAGATTAAAGCAGGTTTGTTTGTTTTTTTACAAAGACATTGCCTTTGAAAAATATAATGAGATGTGGGGTCTGCAAATAAGAGCTAAAGTTTCACCATTTTTTAAAACATTGAAGAATTTTCAAGCCTGCCAGATATCCTTATCTTTGTTGTATAATGACTTAAATATTCACGTTGACTAGGGGAAGAAAAGATGTTTGGCTTTTGCACCACCTTTCTGATTAAAATACTATTTATAATGCATAATTATAAACAAAATGACTCCTGAAGGCAAACAGACATGGTGGGAGCAATTATTCTGTGTTTAATGAATTAATCTTTTAAATAAATAATAGTGTTACATTGAGGAGAAGAATACAGAATTTTGCTTTTCTCAACATTCAGTGATGTATCTGACTTTAGGAGAAATTGTGTTCCCATTGGAAAGATTCTTTAGGCTATCGGGTAAAAATTAAAACCCAATAGGATGCTAAAAGAATAAAGAAAAACAAGCAGCATATGCAAAAGTACAGTTTAAAAATGGCAATGTGCAATTTATCTAACTTGCAATGCAATTTAGCAATATGGATAAAAGCAATAACTCTCATTTGTTAGCCTTTGCTTTTCACATCTTTGCCATAATGTCTTTAATCCATTTCATCATTCTGTTGATTTTACAATTCCAATTATTTTTTAGATAGTGTTGGATATTGATTGCCAAGTATAGTCTTTATAAACAATACTGATTTCAAAGCTAAAGCTTGATTAGATCTGAAAAATATTTTTCTCCCTACATATTATAATCAGGGGTGGGCTGCTGTGGGTTCGCATGGATTCAGATGGACCGGTAGCGAAGATTCTGCACAGTTCAGCGAACCGCCAAATCCCACTCCTGACTGACCCTGCCTGCCTCGCCTCACCCCTTCCACCCTGCTCCGGTCCTCCCAGGAGTTCCCACATGGCCTGTTTGTGATGCAGGTAAGTGCAGGGTGCATGTGGAGGTTCAGGAAAGGCAAAAGTTTGAGAAGGCTGGAAACAGGCCTGTTTCCAGCCTCCAGAGAGCCTCTGGAGCCCGGGGAGGCTGTTTTGCCCTCCCGGAGGCTTGAGGAAAGCCTCCAGAGTCTGGGGAGCGCAAAAATGCCTCCTTGCTGTGGTTCAGGGGCCTGACTAGGCCATGATCACCATGGCCACACCCACCCAGCAACTAGGCAGAGAACTCATTGCTAAAATTTTTGAAGCCCACCCCTGATTATAATGCTAATTAAATGACACGAATCTGGATTTGCATGTAGAACTATATCAACAGATTATACAAACTGGACATTTATGGAAAGTCACTCTCTATCTAGTGCTGTGGCTTGAATTAATCAGCTTATCAGAGAGCGGTTAATCGTAACTCTACTTTTTGGTACAACCAGTCAAAAAGAGGAAGAGCATAAGGATGTATATTGATGGAGATTCTCAGTCATCCAGGTCATGGTTGTCCCAAAGGTGCTTTTTCAAGAGGCAACTGGATTTTCTGATTTTTCTTTGAAGACATTTCGCTTCTCATCCAAGAAGCTTCTTCAGCAAAAAGAAAAGAAAAACTAGAAAGTCCAGTTGCCTCTTAAAAAAGCACCTTTGGGCTAAGGATGTATATGAATAATACCATAAATTTAAATATCTTCTCTGAATATCCTGAGCTTCAATATTCAATATTCAATTCAATAATTGTAGTTTATGCCAGGAACTGTCCAATCACAATGCCTCTTCTTGGTATCAATCTCCCCTTATTTTGTTCTTTACTAGAATCTAGAAAACCATAGAATGGCATAGAATGCCTTCCTTTGTATCTGGGAAAGTTTGATGACCTCTAACAGAAGTTTTAAAGATCATCTTCTCTGATTAATGTAGGGTCTGGTTATTTTACCCCACTCTCATTAATCTTGACAATGTCAAAGTGAATACCTTTTTTTATTTTTGAAGTGGATTATTTATATGGGCAGTAGCACGGGGCATTTTTTAAAAAATGTGTATGTTTTATTTAGCTTGTTGCAGTTTTTTTCTTTTATTTTTCATGCCAAAATAAAACAACCAAATTATAATCAGCAATAGAAAAATAACACTAATAACGAACAATAATACAATTGACAAAACACATAATGGTAATTAAAATTTAGTAAAAGGAAGAAACAAATAAGAAAGGATCCATATAATATTAATATACAATTAAGTTAATCTTTAATATTGCTTAAACATACACTACATGGAAACATATGTCCATATTTTCATTTTTACACTAGCACGATATTTTTTACAAAATAAATATGGAACATGTGTCTTGAATCTATTTTTTAGAATCAATGCTATACATTTATTTCAATTTATTTACTGTTTGACATATCCCAGGGTTGATAGTTTCTAGAACCATCGATAAATCCTGTGTATCAGAGAACCCTCACATTTCTTATTTTACAACTATTATTTTAGTATTAATATTTGTTTACTGCTTGACTATTGAGTTGTGACCTAATTTGATTTGAATTGAGATTTTGTGATGGCTGCCTTTCTCTGATATTAAATAAATAAACAATTATTTTCAGATCTTACATAATAATGAATGATAAATTATTATTGCCAGTCTCAATTCCAGCTTCAGACTAAAACAGGAAAATGTAAGGGCAGGTGGAATAGCTGTGATGGCCTTCTTCTGAATGTTCAAAGGGGGTGCATTTATGGATGGCCATTCAACTAGTCTTTTTCCTGAATGGACATTTTCTGTGCACGACCCGTTCTGCGGTAACACGTGACTTGGTTAGTTGCCCTCTTTCTTTCATTTATCAAATTGGCTTAGCAATGGCTACCGTTTCCTATCCACCCTGTTCCAACTGCTAAAGATGTGTCTGACAAGGCAGATCAATAAATTTGAAATATAATACGTTACTTGACTTGCACTGCTGCAGGTATTCATGAATGCTTTGTTCCATCACTTAACAATGGCCATCTCTTTATGTTGTTCTTCAGGGCTATTAATGAATGCTTTAATGAGGGATGCAGAGGATTTATTTAATATTGTACTCTCACCCTTTGGATTTCAAGGATGTGTTCCTTTACCTTTCCACTTTTCTGAAGGAGAAGGAAACATTATTTAAATTACAAAAGCTTCCTTTGAAAATGGTAGGAGTGAAGAAGAAACTTTGGAGAATCAGATATATTTATCACTCACTAATATCATAGTTAAAAGTACCGCGAGGTTGAAAAATTGCAAGGATTCTGTTCTAAAACTATTGCACATATTTTCCTTTGCGTACAAGGCAGGTGTTGATAACTGGTAACATTTCTGCAACTTTTCCTGGGAAAGTTTTATTGAGATGAGAGGAGAGGAGAGGAGGAGATCAGGAGAGGACAGAAGAGGATAAGGCACAGCATGGCGAGGCGAGGCAAGGCAAGGCAACCTTTATTGTTACTTTTTTTTCTGTGAATACATTGGCACACATTAAAAAAATGAAATTCTGATGGCACATTAAGTTATATTAACTCTGAAAATATCTTTCATGTACCTTTCTCAAATATTCAGGTAACAGTAACAAAATATCTGAGAGATTTGTTCCTTTAAGTTTGGTTTTGGGGATAGGAAATTCACACAGTTTCACCTCTAACACCAACTGGAAAAAATAAAAAAATAATTCTAAATACAATATTTGTGGTGGAAAATTCACCCCCAAAACATCAACAACTGAAGAGGGTCCAAATGAATTTTATTTTATTTTTTATTATTTTTAGTTCCAAAGCTAGAAGCTTGTGTCACTGGTCTCTTGAATTCAGAACAACCAAGAAGAAGAATCACAAAGTTAGATATATTATTTTATAGGTAAAATATACATATTTTGTATAGAATTTTGAGAAACGTTAGTTGAAACATGTATGTATGTTGCAGAAGACCTCAAACATAGAAAGAATTGATTTATAAATGATAAGGAACATAGATCAACCAGAAGTGGATATCCTTCAAAGTGTGAAATCACTGAAGACATATTCTTGGAAAAGAAACATAGTACCTTTGAAATATGGAGTGAGCCAAGGCTCTATTTGTTATTCTAACACTCTGACCCTGTACTTACAGTTGAAGAGAGAAGGAAAAAAAAGAGGCAGATCAGCATATATTATAGAAGGAAGCTCCCTTTCAAGGAGTGAACTCCAGTTAATTAGTCTCTACCTGGCACAGTTTGGCATAATAATAATAAAAAATATTTCTTAAGGGACAAATAGCAAAGTTTATATTTCTTTAGTATGCGTACATACTAAATTATACAACTGATTTATTCTAAGTTGAGCTCTCCACAGTGCAACACCAAACAACATTTCTTCTTCTTTTTGTCATCATTCTGTTGTAGTCGGTGGTATATCAAACTGGGACTATAAGCCTGCCCTGAAGGGGCAGGATTGAGAAACAAACATTTCAAAAACTTTAACTGGATTTTAGGAATTTCCTAACTCTGGCAACTTTATCATTAGTTTTGCTATCACTTAAAAAAAAATAAAATCAAGGACAAATACAGTTAGAAAGATTTGTATGCCAACTTAGTGTATCCTGACTCAGGATACAGACAGCAAGAATAGCTCAATGAATGTAATAATTTATTGTGGCATTTATAAATGTATAAATTGTTGGAAGAATAAAAATGATCTCAAGAAAGAAAGAGAAAGTTCGAGAAAGCTAATAAAATCTGAAACACTTGTACAAAACCAAGTTCGATAGAATTTGAAAGGAAACCACAAATATTCTTATTAGGTAGAATTCCAGGAAAATCAATGAAAATATCACAATTTACTAAGATATATGTTGACATCTGAAAGGACAAATCTGACATAACACTGGAAAAGATGAACTTTGTCAGCAATATCAGATTAGAGAATCAAATAATATGTACCTCTGGAAAAATTGACAGTATATACATATCCATAATAGAAATCTAATCAAATAAAAGCAAGAATGTATCCCATGTGGACTACATATTACATAGTTAGGCAAATTTAGACATTTGGAATATGGCCTCGAGGAAGAAAATCGTTGTAGAAGACTAATAAAAAATAACAGATGACAGGATTTAAGTAGATACTAGCAATAATATTTTATGATTAATGTAAAGTATATAAGTCTGGATTGTTGTTGGTGATTGAGGAAATAAATGGAAAGGTAGGAGAAAATATGTTATAGAAAGCTTTCCCATAATGTTTTCATTTATGTTTTATTTATGCTTAATTAAGTTGTATCTTGTGTTATAAACTGTTATTATCTATGTAAATTTTGGGTGTTTGTATTTTATTGTTCTAATAATAAAAACGTTGCGGTTTCAAACAGAAAGAGCTAGCCTTACACTTCCTTTTTGTTGCTTGTATATTCATTTTTCTTCATTGCCTTCATTTCTGGCCTCATACCTTGACCTGGTAGTTACTTTCAAACTTACTTTTCTCACAATGGGTTTTTCGCTGCAGAAGCTTATAATGCTAGGTAGAATGAAAGGAATGAAGAAAAAAGAATATTCGGCAAGCAAGGTGGATGGACTCAGTTATAACAGCAAGAGGTACATCACCCAAAGATCAGAAGGACCAGGCTGGAGACAGAATGTCCTGGATAAAATCTAACTTAATTGTTGTTAAGAGGTGACAATGACTTGAATGCACATAAGCAAACAATCAGTCAATCAATCACTCTGCCCTATTCAGTTTTCTACCTTCGTCTGTCCTATATGCATTTTAAAACAAGATAATGAATACATTTATTTACTCAACTCTAACATTTACATAATACTTAAACGCTGAGAATAGAAGAAAGAAACACCACTTGATATAACAGTCTAGATCTCCATAACCTTTATCCAAAGTCCATTCCCCTCAATAGTGAAAAGTTTAGGGTATAATTCCAAGACTAACCAGAATCTGTGAAAGAAAATGTCTGACAAATTTTACTGTTGTGACAAAATTGAGGAACCATCTTTCTGTGCTCCTCCTCCCCCCAAAAATAATTCTTAGATCGTTTTTCTGATAGCTAGAGGAAGAGAAACTATCTTCAAGATGATCTAAAGGGCAATTTCAAGTAGCTGGTAGATTTTGAAAGGTTACTGTGTCACTGGATTCTTTCTATTTTGCCATGGATAAAACATGGCAGATGCCTCAACCTATCCAGGAATATTCCTAATGTTGGCCCTTCCCATTGATGGTCTATGAACAGAAGCTTAGTGCCAAGGTAAGCATAAATAGTTGTGAAGAAAGTGAAGTAAGATAATTCTTGCAGGCAACTTCCTCTCAGTCTTATTTCCAGCTTTCCAGCCTGAGGCAAGCTCAGAGGCCCAATACATGTGTGCAGAGAGTAAAGTTGGCAGATCATTAAAACTGAGTAATGTTCTATGACACTAAATTCCATGTCATTTTCTCCTGACAATTTGTTTTGTTATATTGAACAGGAACCCCAAAGAAACCTCAGACATAACCGGGAAAATGAACATCAGAAGGAAGGAGAAATAATTTGTATTACTTTTCCATTCAAACTGCTTCTCTTGCCATCCAGTTACTGTCCCATTCATACATTTAAAAGATGCATGATTCCCTTCTGTTCCTCCTTCTTTAGCTTGTCCTTGAGAACCAGGAAACTCTAACAAGAGTTGTGCTAAGTTGATCAAAGCACCTAAGTATACACATGAAGTCTTCATGCAAACATTATGCTCCAAAAATCTTTTTTTTAAATATCCACTGTTATTTCTGCATAGCCTCCAGTTTTGTTAGCTTTGACTTTTGCATTTAATTATTTGTTCTTGGTCATCCAATAGTTTGAAAATAAGTGGAAACATAAAATAGAAAAGGTCATAGAAAATGAAGAAGCTAAATTCCTCTGGAAGTCTAGAATTCAAACAGACAGGCGCCTGCCGCATAACATCCCAGAAAAGAAATAACTGGAGAAGATAACAGAATACAAAGACCTGCAAATAGAAATAGAATGACGGTTGCAAAAGAAAGCAAAGGTAACATCAATAATAATAAGCATCTTAGTTGCAATCCCAAAACTACTAGACCACCACTTGAATATCATCAGCATTGACAAATTCACCATCAGTCAATTGCAAAAGATGGCTTTATTCAGAAAAGCTTATATTCTGTGATGATATCTGTAACATCATCAAACATCCACATCTGCCTATCCCAGGCCCTTGTAAAGGACTTAATAGTTAGAAAAAAAAGTCAAATCTAACCTGAACATCTATCTGACTGTGCTACGGACTATAATAACAACAACACTAAATAGGTTATGCATTTTCACGCTTTCATGTAATAGATCCTGATAATATATCAAAAATTAAAATAAAATGTGTATATTAAATGCATAATTATATATTAACAGACATTGTATAAATCAGTTTCTTGGTGTCAAAAATGAATTCCTTATTCTACCATGCTATTCCCTTTAGCAGTATACAATACAGAAAAAAGCACAGAAAAAGAATAAGGAAAAGGAAGTCAGGTATGCATTAAAGAACAAAATATAAGTATAAATATACATCTTATTCACACCAACACCTTTTCTTAAACCTCTTTTTAAAAATTGTAACGTTGCAGACCATCCTTACTTTCCCATGCCTGTTCCTCTTTTTATACATTATTTTATGTCCTTTCATCTTCTCACCTCTCCATCCAACCTCAACTTTCATGTCTTTTGATCCAGTCATTCTTCCTTCATCTGTTTGTTTTGTGATTCAATTTGCATTTATTTGCTTTGTCTCTTACTCATCAAATGATGTAAAAGCTATTTAATTTCTATTCATTCAACAGCCATTTATTCTCAATTTTATGTCTTTTTATTTCGTAACACATATTTCTTCTGCATTTAATTATATTTTTCTCATGGGATACTGCAGTTTCAATGTTACATAACTAAGTGGGCAAAAGCTCACATTTATATACAATCATTACTTCTTCAGACCATTTGTTACTGGTCTACAAAGATTTGCATCTTCTAAATATATTTAATAGAACTGTTTAATGCTTGATTTCAGAAAGGTTTTTGGGAGCATGGAAGATGTGATCATGGTCTTTTTTGCAGCACCTTGGAGGGGTTGACTTTTTGATGGAGGAATTGTGTAGATGTGGTCTGCAGGTGACATGGAATCTTTGGAAAATATGCCATTGCTGAAAGGAATTTTGATCAAATGCTATATATACGTATATATTTACCCACACATCTTCTGAAGCACTTTTTGAAATCAAATCTGAATCCTTATTAAATAGCTGAAATCTGTTCAGTGATTTCAGGAATGAAAACATTTTCTGATATACAAATAACTTGCAAAACCGTGTGCTAGTAGCCTGCAGACAAATTATAACACGATATTATCTATGGAAATTATTGAATGAATAATTAATGTATTTTCAGATACATTACAAATTGTGGTTTAAATAATACCTGGAACAAAAAGGATTAAAGTTTGTTTTTAAACAAATGCATCACTACCAATTATCCGACCAGCTGTATCAAAATCCTTCTGGCATTAATGCAAATCTCCTTGCTGGTCTTATTCCTGTTGTTTATTTCCACAATGCCCTGTTGCTTTTTGATTGTGTGTAAATGTTGCTAAAGGTCACTCTCTGTTGTTTTTAAATCACTGTTTTTAATAGTTCCATTGTTTAATACTATTCTTCAGAACAGGACCCTTGCTTCAATGGTTAGATGTTGCCCCATTCATCTTCTTGAAAGGTGCCAATCATCGGTGATTGGTAAGATAACGTTAATTTTAATTTGTATCCAATGATGCAATGCTCCAATTACACATTAGTTTATTCATTAGACACTTAATGAGGCAGACCCACTGTGAATAAACCTGCATTCCAACTAAATATAAATAAATAAAACAGAAGATTAAAAAAAAATTTCATTTGTGTATTCTCTAACGTCATAAAGCTGAGACAATTTGCCAAGTAAAAGTTGCACAGAACAAGAAAAGTAGCTGGAGATCTGTACTGCGATTTCGTTGTAATATCTGAAATCCAACTCCAAATGTGAGTCTTATGAGCAGAGATTACAAAATTATAGAAAACTAAAGTGTATTATGTTAACTGATTTCCTGAGGTGAAAACAGGGAATTTTCTCTTATGAAATAAAATCTGTTTACTTCTTTGTGGTACTATGAGAGGAAAAACAAGAAAATCAAATGAAACTCTTGGTTCTCTCCCCCCCTCCCCAATCAAAGTGCCAAGTGTAGATTTGGGAAATTCATATTGGCAACAAAAATGGATGAAAAAATAAAAATATTTAGTAAGATCATTGATTTGTTAATGTTTTCCCCTTTTCAGCATTAAAATGAGAAATGCTTTTTTAATCAAATGAAAAAGTCCTCCTTTAGAAGGAATTAACGAAATTTTAAAAAGTGTAACAAACAAACATATCAATCTTTAACACGAGCTACTAATTTATCTTTACTTTTAAAGACAATACTCAATGTCTCAAGAGAGGCAATTTCATTACCATTTAGAAAGAAGGTATTCCCAAACTCTCTTTTATCTACATACTGTATAATCTGTGACAATTCCTGAGTGTGCCTTATTTTCTTCTTTATCTGTTCCTGAAAAACAAAAGAAATCAAATCAAAAGAAAGCTGACAAAATTCCAATTTTCTTTTCTTTTCTTCTCTTTATAATCAGATTTTACTCTATCTAATCCTGTTGATAGATCTGGGATGGCATAATTTAAATTATTAAATGTATTTACTTTTTAGAATGAGAATGAGAAGGACCAGCGGTGACATGATAGCAGTGTTCCAATATTTGAAGGGCTGTCATTGAGGCCAGACAAGGACCAATGGATGGAAAGTGATCGAGGAGAGATTTAACCTAGAAATAAGGGGGGGAAATTCTGAAGTGAGTACAATCAATCAATGGAACAGCTTGCCTTCAGAAGTTGTAGGTACCTCATCACTAGAAGCTTTCAAGAAGAGACCTGTCAGAAATGGTATAGGGCAGGGGTGTCAAACTCACATCATCAAGTGTCAAGTGATGTATCAGGACTTTTTTCCCCTTTGCTAAACTGGGTGTGGGCGTGACCAGCACGTGTCACATTTGGTCTGCGGGCCGGGAGTTTGACAGCCCTGGTATAGGGTCTCCTGTTTGAGCAGGGGGTTGAACTAGATGACCTACAATGTCCATTCCAACTCTGTTATTCTGGTATTCTTATTCTGTGAAGTTGTATAGGCAGTCTCTTTTCTTTTCTTTTTTTGTTTTTCCTGGTGTTCTGGCTTGCTGCAATGCATTTGTACTTGTCTGAATAATATATTTTTTTTTATACAGCTCCTCTTGTGGGAGTTTGGGCTGTTACTTTGGTAATGGAACATTTGGTTTGTGTGGGCTGTTTTCCGATAGACTTGCATTTCTAATTTGCTGTTGTTTCCTCTGCTGATGTAATGGTATGTGAAAATGACTTTGAGAGACTGAGCCCAAAGACGCTGCCTAGGGAACAGCCAGATAGGAGACAGCATTGCCTGCAGCTGGTTAGTGGGTGGGCAAGAAGCTCAGAAGGGACCCTCCTTAATTTCTTAGGGGTAAAGGAGACAGGAGAATTGTACTTTCACACTTGCAAGGTTCTGTTAATGGAAACTTACGATAAAGTAGAATAAGGGGACAATCATTTAAATATGAGTCAGCAGTGTGCTGCAGCTGCCAAAAAAGCCAACACAGTTCTAGACTACATTGAAAGAGGGATAGAAGTGTTAATGAGGTGGCGCAGTGGTTAGAGTGTTGAACTGCAGGCCACTTCTGCTGATTCAATCTAGCGGTTCAAATCCCAC
>JANHFL010003651.1:92215-106991 GCA_032468155.1 Oxyrhabdium leporinum | reverse complement strand
GTTTACAGCTTATAAGCAATACTCTTACATCAGTATATTAATCCCATATACCTCAGAATATTGCCCCCACAATCCGGATACCCATGGACACCAGTACACCACAAACACCTTTCTCTATTTTTTTGGCACCTTGGCCCGAATGGGAGTTGTTGTCCACACATTTTAAAGTAGCCAAGTTTGAAAAACGCTGATTGGAAGAGTGGGAGGGTGAATGCTATAAAGCCAAGTGCCATTTTCAAAATAGCCTCTGTGATCTGAGAAATTTGTCTGCCAGCTAAAAAAAATGAAAACAAAACAAAAACAGAAACAAAGGTATGCTGGAGTGACATAGAGAATTCTGGAGAGCTCAGTGAAGTGGCAGGAAGTAACCTTGCTAGTTTATCCTCTGGTAATTTATGATGGGCCTTAGCAGCCATTTTGGGAACAGGCCCTTTTGTGAAAATGACCATGATATATTCAAAATGTGCTCAGTGACATATAAATAAACAAAACCAACCAAGCTAAAGAGAATAAAGGAGGAAGGTCTCAGCATATATCAGAAACCCCATAGATGTTGCCAAAATGGAAAATCTTTCTGTTGGGTATATTACAAGAGCTGCTTTGTACACACAACTGTTTTATTGATCTCTATATTGGAAACTTTTCCCCCCACTTAGACAGCATGGAATCAAATTAGTGGAAAATGACAGCAAGACGAAATCTGAGTAACAAACAACAAGGTGCTAATCAGGAAGAAAGATCACCTTAGAGTGAATAAAGATCAAGAAGCAAGAAAACTAACATTTCTATTCCAAATGTTGAAATAGTTGTCATTTTGTGTTGTACTTTCTGGGTAAATTAGACAGGAAGCATGACTAGATGAGCTAAATCTACTTTATTGTAAGGCTGAATTAGCAGAATTGTGCAAGTTTAAAAGTACCAACTTCCTGGCCTCCTTTCAACTACTTGCTTCATTGGAGAGGGATCCTTCCTTAGTTTCCTTCTCGGACTGCAGACTCCTCTTGCTTGTTTCCTAAGCAATATCACTTCTCTCCTTTCCTCAAGGTCACCCATACATTCAGTTATATTTTGGAGTAATATTCTATGATCTGACCATTCAAATCTAGAACCAAACAGAGAAGCTAACACTAAGGTACACTGGAATCACAAAAATAGAACAGCCAGAACAGTTTTGAGGAGAGATGGGAAGATTTCCCTTTAAGCAAGAAATATTTGAAAATAGACATACCATATTTAATGGAATTAGTTTTCTTTGAAATAACAATAAATGTTATTAATAAACCAGCCATCTAAAATAGCAGGACAATTGTATTCATTATGGCTTTGATTTATCAACAGCAGATAAAAAAAACAGTTTGTTACTAGAGCACTGATGTGAGCGAGATGTCTCCGGTTTTACAGACAGTATAGCAGAATTTGGTCACATTTATTAGAATCATGGGGAGGGATAAGATGGGCCCTTGTATCCTTATAAAAATGTAACATACAGATAGTCCTCTGCATACCATTATTTGTTTAGTGACCGTTCAAAGTTACAGTGAAAAAAGTGACTTATGACAGTTTTTCACATAACCATTGCAGCGTCCCCATGATTATATGGTCAAATATTGGAATCTTGACAACTGGCATGTATTTATGATGGCTGCAGTGTCCTGTGGTCATGTGATCAACATTCTGACAAGCAAAGTCAACGGGGAAGCCAGATTCACTTAACACCCATGTTATTAACTTAGCAACTGCAGTGATTCACTTAACAATGGCAAGAAAGGTCACAATATGGGGAAAAACTCACTTAACAACTGTCTTGTTTAGGAATGGAAATTTTGGGCTCAACTGTGGTTGTAAATCAAGGATTGCCTGTAGTAGGATATGGACTATGGTTTACCCAATGTAATGCCTTCCATATGAGTTGAGGATACATTTCCAGAATTTTTGACCAAACTATCCTTAAGAATTTGGGGAGTTATAATTAAAATTTATCTGGCAAATAGGCTGAGCTGCATAGATAGCAGTATGAGCACAATTACCAAAAGACGACCCACCTTGAAAAGAAGCCCTATCACATTTTTGAGCGATCAAATTAAGCCCCGCCACAAAATTAGCCCTAATTAAGTCCCTGCCCACCCTGGGGGGCTGGGGGTGGGGCAAGGCACATAGGTAAAAAGCTAGGGTGAGGATGGTGGGTGGAGCTGCCCTACTTACCAGGCCTCGCACACACCGACACCTGCCTTGCCTTTTTCTGTAGTCGCTTGCTGTCACTCGCATGCATCTCCCCGGCCTCCATTTCGCCTTCAGATGCCTTCCGGAAAGCCCCTGCAGCTGATAATAGAGCTCTGCAAATGCGTTCCGGAAAGCCCTCTGCAGCCGATAACCCTATTTTTAGTTCTCCACATATGTTCTAATTGTACTTGGTATACTGGATGTGCTTCAACAACAGTTTCATGTTTTTGTAGGTTTCTTCCATAGCCAATAGGTACTGAAGAGTGCACATTGCAGAAAACAAGATTTATATAAAGCAAAATGTGATAGGTTAAATTACAGATTATTTTCATGATTAGTAGCCAAAAATCTATAAGATACACTCAAAAGTGTTTAGGAAGAGAAATATTTGTTGTCCGGTGTTTCCAGCATCAAGAAATAGAAGATTTCTGTATACTTCCATTCCCACCCCATAGTAGCTTTCTATCTAAGACATGTTTTTGAGACTTGGTGAATAGTTTGGTAGGGAAAACAATTTTCAGAGGAAAGCAATTTATAAAGAGTTTAATAATTTGACTAATGTAAACCACTCAGCTAATGAAGAAATGGCATATCCACAGTTGTAATAGAACACATGCATGGAAAATATTTCCATGCAAGATTGGTAAAACTCCTATCATATTTTGGAAACCTTTTGCTGGGCAGTAATAATCAGGGCATCCAATGCCACCAAAGTTAGATTATACCATATGCTGTTTTTTTTTTTTTAAATGCAGAAGCTTGACATTTTAACATTACCCAATCCTGTGAGATTTTTGTAATCAAAAAGCTGATATGATCTGAGGTAAGAATTTTTAAAAGCACATGTTCTCATGTGGGCTTATGCAAAGACTGATAGTGAGATCATCTCCTATGATAGGGGATAATGCTTTCTTTTTCATTCCTCAAAAATGTTCAGTGGTTCTCAGTGCTGGTATGCCATAATCTTTTTCAACTGGATTACATAGAAAACATGTCTGTTGGACTTTAGATTGGCATGTAGACATTATGGCATTAGATGAACTAATGGCCTAATTAAATAAGGTAGTTTCCTGCATTCCTTTTCTCAGTTGGCATGAACTGAGCTTGCAGCAAAATTGAGCCTATGATTATTAGTGTATGGTAATTTTTAAATTGCCTGATTCTTAATGCTTAAACATTTGGAAAGTGGCCAGATTGAAAACATAAGTACATCCACTCCCTGGAAATGCATTTTCCTCAAATGTGGACCTGTTACTGTCTAGAAAGGGTTATCAGTGGAGAGAATATTAGTGGGGAGGCTATAGACTGCTGTTTGCTATCTTTTTCAGACAAGGGAATAAGAGAGAAGCACTTTCTTTTAATGTTTAATCTGTTTTTTTCATTACTTTCCAGCATTGGGTGTGCCAAATAAAACTGTGAAGGAAACTGGAAACATTTCAACATTTTGAATATGTTACAATCTCCCCTAACAATTGAGAAAGCTGGATTCATGGAATCTCTATTACATCAGGTTTTTGTTTATCTTTAATTTGAATCATTCTTCCCTGGATTTTTTTCTGTACAGACTGTGATTCAAAGAACTGAATTTAAAAGAACTAATGCTGTCAAAATGATAGTTTCATATCTTTTTATATTAGCAATTGCCTGATTTTCTTTCTGATGTATTAGCTCTGTTCATACGACATGTTTAATTGGATTATTTGAACACTCAATGTGCCACATGAACTCAGACACTTGGAAATTCTGAAGTGAGAATTAGCCCCTAATTGATCCCCAAATGGCATATGTCATGCAAAAATAACCCTCTCTCTAGCTGCCAAAGACAAATCGAAGCATAAAATGGAAACTAGGTGAAAATGGGCCTTCGCTAGGCAGTCTCTCTCTGTAGTTTTCACTCACTGAGGGAGTAACTGAAAGAGGGCAGAAAATGGATTGAGTGATTAAGACTTTCCCTAGCCTTCCACAGTCATTGAACCCTAATTCTAATGTTCCCAAACTATACTAAAATTAAAGATGTGAGCTGGGATAGTGACTGAAATGATTGGTGTTTGGTTGATGGGGATAGTCCAGCACTTTGCCCTATGCCCGCTACTGATTCAGAAAGTACATACCATGTTTCCCCAAAAGTAGGACCTACCCCCCAAAAAAGCCCTATCCCGATTTTCCCACACCTGTGCTTAATAGAAGCCCTACCCCAAAAATAAGCCCTAGTGAAGAGGGTGGGCATGGCCAGCATAGAAGACGGTGAGCGTGCGGGAAGGCTTCGTAGTGAAGCGGTGCGGATGAGCGGCAGCTCCGTGAAATCCCTCTGATTTCTTCTATCCCAGGGGCTTTACAGGGCTGAAAGTCACCCTGAAGGGGTGATGAAGGCAGAGGGGATGCTTCGGTGGTCATGAGGAGAGTGCAGTTTCCTCAACTGACCTGAAGAAAACCCCTTGAACTGGCAGAAGAGAAGACGGCCATTATGGCTGAACCGAAGCCATGAAGACAGCTGAAATTGAGGAGAAGAAAGGGAGATAAAAGAATTGATACATGATGTAGTTGTGAGCCCAGAAAATTATGACCAAAAGACATTGAACAACAAACATGAAATTCAGGTAACAGAAAATAAAATAGAAAGAACTGAGGAAAGGACAGGGGAGGGAAAAATGACAAATGATACAAAAAGATAAAAAAGAAGAGACAGTCAAAGCTGAAATAGAAATGGTGAATTACACTTTAAGAGATCAAAAGTTAGAAGGGGATACACAGAAAGACACCCTGGAAGTGAGGAAAAGATCATTGAAATGTGTATTGAAGGTTCAAAAGAGTGAAGAAGCAGTAGAGACAGAAGAAATACTTAGATCAAACATGAACAAGATAAGAAGATGCAAAATCCCATGGGAGGAGTATGGGAGTGGGCCAAGAAGTCAACAAGAGTTGAGATACGAAAATGGACAAGAGATGACGGATAAATGCAGAATGTTGTTTAACATAGGACCTATGCCATTAAGAATTAGTATAAAGATAGAACTTAGAAATGGGGAAAATATTACTTTTTTAATCTGGGAACTATTCTATTAATTGGGTAGGAAATAGTAGCAGAAGTTAGAAATCAGGATATGTAAACAAAAATGAAGTAATTTTTGTAATTGAAAAATGAATATTGAATAATTAAGATAAATAAACCCTAAGATTATTTGGAGGTTAATGGTTACAAATGTGATGTTTACTTGATGTTTATAATATTTGATATTATTATTAATGGATGATAGATAAAATTGAACAGAGAGCCTAATCAAATAATGCAAAATTCTCAAAAAGGATAAGTGAAGATGAATAGGTATTGAGAATAATAGTTACAACTATTGTGTGTATAAGATTCACTATCTGTATTCAACAGAGATTGTAGAGATTTTACCCATATTGTATACTGTTATGGTGAATATAGAAATTTTATACATAACCAAGAAAATTGTACAATAAAAAAATAATGATAATTTGTTTGCTATTGCTTCCTTCCTAGGACTGAAAAAAAGTGACTGGCCCAAGATCACCCAGCTGGCTTTGTGCTTAAGGAGAGACTAGAATGTGTGGTCTCCTATTTTTAGCTTGATACTTTAAACTTTATATCAAACTGGCTTTCACTCGAATTACTAATCTGGTTCAAATGTGCTCAGCTATTTCACATCAGTCAAATTCTCCTAAGTGGTTTGTCTGCTGCAGTAGTTATTAAAAGGTGTAAAATTTCCCATAATCTGAGGGAAAGAGCCATGCTTATTAAAACTTCAGCGTTTATCCAATAATCCCCCAAACCTGGGAATTCCTAGTGTATCCTCAGCCTTTCAATGTGCATACCGTATCCTTCTGAGAATAGACAATGGGTAATGGCACCTACTGCAAACTAAAGCTATGTTAGATTTGTCTTATTTGACAAACAGGACTAGTTGTCCTATTAGTCCAAAGCTATAAACTTGACAAGCTAGCCTGCTGGCCCTTTTCCAAATGTCTCTGAGAAAAAGTGCTAAGATTTCCTTGTTGTGGCTTGAAATTCTACAGAAGAGATTCAATCTTCACATTTTGGATAAAAGGGAAAGGAAGCAAATAGAAAAATGTGCTCTTTACAATTATGATAAACAGGTTGCGCTTCTGGCTTGAAGTGCTCTTTTGACAAACTTGATTTGCCTCAAAACGAACTATTGTTCCGTTCTGTTCTGTTCTGTATACCTGGCGTGAATAAATAGATCAATTTGATCATTGGAATGCATTCCCAGTAAAAAGTCACTCATGAAGATGCTTCAGAAGATGCTTTAGAATGAAACCAACTGTGGTGGTGTGCAAAGAGATATAAACCAGGAAAATCTACTTTAAAAGGGGGTGAATGTGTTTCCAAACAATACAAGATTTGAAGTGCTAAATAGTCTTTTAAATTAATTCTAAGGAAATACATTTCCTCTAATAATTCTCTCCTGTGCCACATTTTACACATTTTAAAATAAATTAGTGAGGATTTGCATGAGAAATTGTGTTTGTGTGGGCGTTTTATTGTTATAATATTATAAATAATGGCTAATTTTTCTCAGTTGGGTTCCCTCGACCAGAACTGTGAAATGTCCTTACTGGGAAATTACCTCTTTTAAAAAGAGGTTAAAACATTTCTTTTAAAAAAATCTTTGGAGTCTTGTGGAATTAAATTCTTAAACATGAGGGGATTGTGGCTAGTGCTTTTTATTTATTGTGTTTATCTAGCATGTTTTGATTTGTGTTTAATTTAAAATTTTATTTTTAAAAAAATTTTTAAAGGCAGTATAAGACAGTTTCTGAAGAATCCTTTGGAAAATGGTATATTCAAATAAACAAGTCTATAAGCTACCAGCTTGGCAATAAGCAAACTCTTCTTTTATTTGTTTGTTTAAATAAATGTGGAAATGGAAATTCAACTACCTACCAAGTAATATAATCCTGCCAAGAAATAATGTTTGAAAAGAGTGGGACCTCCTCCAAACTCCTGTATGATTTTTTTGCCAAAGGGAAAGAGCATATACTCACTTGTTTGGCATTTGAAGCTTTGGTTAGCATTGGTACTGAGTTTCACATAAATCCTAGAAGCTGTAAATAGATTAATATTACTAATCATAATAATCCAAATACTGGAGAGGACCATACAATGATGTTGTTGAAATGTAATTAAAATCTAGTTAACTAATATCACTATCTTCCATATATTCAATGATTTTCACATCTGTTATATTACAGTTTGGTAACAGTTTTTGGTTCACTGTGTAGATGATGTCTGGAGCCTATAGTTGTGGTTCCAGGGTACCTCTTGAAGCTCAAAAAACCCAAAGCAAAACCAAAAATGATTTAAGGCATTGTAAATTTTATTTATTTATTAAATTTTATGTCACCCATCTCCCCTACAGGGTGACTCTGGTTTGCTTTAAATCTAAATTACAATGAAATAATTGTTGAAAAACAAGGAAAAGGTGAGATTGACTAAAAGTAGGTGATAATAAAAATGTGCTAACCTTGTTAAGGACGGTAGTGATGAATGGAGACAAGCGTCTCAGTTTTTGTTTTTTTAATATCAATTTACATATATAAAAAAAGAGAAGACAAAGTAGATAAAATCAGGCGTGGGCTGCTGGATGGACGCAGAGGTTCAGATGAACCTCTTGCTCTGAGCTCTAGCTGGGCCCGCCCACATGCCCTTGCCCTAAACTATCGCTAAATAACACTCACCTTTCAGTCACCCCAGCTGCTCAAGTGAGCTCCGTGCTGCCCCTGCTGCACTCACTGGATCTACTTTCTTCATCAGCTGCCTCCCTCTAGGTTCACACAAGACCCAACGAGGCACATGCGAGCGAAGAGATTGCATGAGTGAATGCTCACACATGACCAGCAAACCTCTTGCTACAGCAAGAGCAACCCGCCTCTGCATAAAATAACAATAAAATGGCAAATTGTTAATGATCACGATAATCCGGTCTGAGGGTAGAAACTCAACCACCCTCTCATTAGAACCACCTCTCCCTCATTAGAAGCTCGATTTCAAGAATAAGCTTGATCCGAACAAAGGTTTTTGTAAAAGATACAGAACAGAGATAGATTGTTAAGGTCTCAGGTTCATTCTAGTCACAGACCAGTTTCTCTCACAAAATAGGATTTTGTGAAACCTCCTATCCATTTCTCACTTGCATTAAAGTGAGACTAAGAAGGCTCTATAATATGTTCGCCTACTATTTAGTTGCCATTATTCAACATTCTGGCCTAGTCTCTAAATATTTCAATATTTAAGGGAGCAACTGGATAATACAGTATGATACATATAATACAGTATGATACATATAATACAATATAATATAATACAGATAATAATACAGGGAACCACTGAAAAACTATAATAATAATTAAAGGTAGAATTTGGGTGGTGGTAGTAAGGGGTGCCTTTAAATCAGTCATCACACTCCTGTTGACTCCCTGCACAAGTGCCTTAATTTTTCTAAGCCAGATTCCAGAATGTTTTGCCATTGTTCCTCCTTAAGGCTGCGGAAATGAGTACCCTAGGGTCACTCAGATGGCTTTGTGCCTAAGGTGTGTGTAGAAATCATAGGCTCTTGGTTTCTATCCTCGTGTCTTAATCACAACACCAAAACTACTTCTCGAAGGTAGAATTTAGTATTTGCATATATCCTGAACTAATTTATCTTCCATCTTCCAGACTTTATGCTCAGTGGATTGTCCAAATGCAATATCTCTCCTGCATAGATTTTGAAAACCTTCAGGACCTTATACATTCAGATAATATTGGATGACATGATATCATTGTTCCCTCATAAATACTATGCAGCATATAGAAGAAAAGTTAATTGAAGAGTTTCAGTCTTCTCCTTCTCTTATTTCTCAGGTTCATTACTTATTCCATCTTGAAAATTTTCAGCTTCATCCTTCAATGATCTCTTACTTTTGCGGTATTCAAAACCTTTTAGAGATGTGGTTAGTATCTCTTGATATAAATATCTATTTCAATTTTCTCTTTCCATTCTAATATGCCTTTTATCTATTTTACAGTTTTTCTTCATTCTTCCTGACTATTGGTTTCATCCTTCTGCATTTTTAATATCCTTTTTGTCTTTTTAAAAAAGCACCTCTATATATTCTCTGCAGAGTTCTGCAATTCATAGTTTGTGAAGTGATAGCTCTGAAAAGTGAACTTGACTATTAATTTTAGAGTGTATTTATTTCTATTAACTTGATCCTTAGATGGCATTATGCCCTGCACTTGTTTGTTCTAAACTTCCTCAAATACTTCTCATCTAAATAATTTATTCAACATTTTCTAATGTACTTTTCCAAGTAATTCTTTGTCAAATTGCTCTATTTAATGTTAAATTATTTTGTTAGTGCACAATGTTTTGTTCTTGGTAATCTAATTAAACCAGAAACCTACATTAGTATGATTTACTGATTCCCTTTGTAATTCTATTGTTTCTCTACTAATAATATAAACTATGTAAGCTTCTTAAAATTCTTTCTAATTAAAGATAATTTATACTGAATACCTTATATGGAAAAAAATCAGTAATATTGTAGAAATCTGGATTTTGCTGGTGCTTCTTATTTTGCCTGCTTAGGAAATCTTGGGAGTTAAAGTCCATCCCTCTTTCAGTTGCCAAAGTTGAAAGACACTATTCTAGGTCCTGACTTGCATGGAATAGCATGAAGATTAATAAAATAAAACTGAGTTTTGATTGCATAGATGTTAGCTGATGTTAGCTAATATACTATTCTCACAATTCTTATAAATGCTGGTTGTGAATGACCTACTAGGCTTGCCCAACTAGTGATCAGAAGTCAACACCGACTCAAAGGCACATATGCAAAAAGTACTATGGGAAAGCTTTTATTAACCAAGACAATTAAAAGCAGTGATTAATATCTATAGGTTCATCTGATGAGGACACTGGCTGTAGAAAATAGTCATTCTTAATAAAAGAGGGACAATTGGAAAGAACGTGAAATAGCAATAGCAACAGCACTTATATATTGCTTCACAATGCTTTACAGCCCTCTCTAAGCGGTTTTAGAAAGTCAGCTTATTGCCGCCAACAATCTGGGTCCTCATTTTAGTGACCTTGGAAGGATGGAAGGCTGAAGCCTGGTGAGATTCGAACTGCCAAATTGCAGGCAACCAGCAGGCAGCAGAAGTAACCTGCAGTACTGCATTGTAACCACTGCACCACTACAGCTCTTATAGAGATGAAATACCCAGTGGAGTGAAACAAATAAAATTAGTTTGTCCATGAAACTAGGAAAAAGGGATAGATGAGAACTAAAAAGGCCCCATTTTCTGTAGTGGAGTCAATTAATTTTTTAAAATCAAATTCATAAGACTGTTCAACTCATAATTTTATTTATTTATTCATTTATTTATTTTGATAAATTTATTTGCCACCTATCTTGCCATAGGGCAACTCTAGGAAGCTTACAACATTAAGGAAAAAATAAAAACAAAACAGAAGTAAAATAAAACAACAATGAAATAAACAATGAAAAAGAAAACAACGAATTCTACTACAAAGAAAGCAAACAATGTATACATCCAGGAAAGGTTTCAGATATATTTATTAGTGAAAAGTAAAAAATGCAGCATGTGCCAGAAATATTTATTTAATTTTATATTCTACTAATCTCACATGAAGTGTTACTCTGAGCTATGTTTAATTGGTATAATCTATAATCTTCTGGATGGATGTGAAAATAGGAATCTATAGATTGGTGATGGTTCTATGTTACTTCTCAGTGTCTGACAATAATGATAATAGAAGAACTGGAGATTAAAAAAACAAAAACAAATGCAATATTAAGAATGGGATTGGGTGGCGAGTATGAGTTTGCTAGGTGGCACGAATAGGTAGATCTGAATGAGACAAGTAGATACAGAAAAAGTTATTAGATTTTTCAAAAACCTGGGAATGATTAAGATGTATATGGATCCAGAATAATGACAATGTATGAAAAATTTTGGTAGAAGCACAATATGGAAAAATTCTGGATAAGATATAAAATGCATATTAGAACATGATTGTTGCAAAAAAAAATGAAAATAAGAAAATAACACTTCATAATATATAAAAAGACTGTAAATTTTTCAAAGGATGCCAAAAACTAAAGATAAAAGAGGCAGATAAATGCTAAAGACAGAGAAATACCAAACAGTTCTGATACAAATAAGTTACTCTTATTGATAGCAGTGTTCCAATATCTCAGGGGCAAAGAAGAGGGAATCAAGCTATTCTCCAAAGCACCTGAAGGCAGGAAAAGAAGCAATGGGTGGAAACTAATCAAAGAGAGAAGCAACCTAGAACCAAGGAGAAATTTCCTGACAGTTGGAACAATTAATCAGTGGAACAATTTGTCTCCAGAAGTTGTAAATGCTCCAACACTGGAAATTTTTGAGAACAGATTGGTCTGAAGAGGTGTAGGGTTTCCTGCCTAAGCAGGTGGATGGACTAGAAGACCTCCAAGGTCCCTTCCAGCTCTATTATTCTACTGTATTCTAGAAGCAAGGAGAGAGAGGGAAAGGATTTTCAGCATTTAATGGTATGTGTGTGTGTGTGTGTATTGTTTATATATATATTGTTTAGAGTAAAATTAATACAAACGAATATTAGATTGAGTATTTTAAAATGATCACAATATATTAAAAGGTGGAATTGAAACAAAAGTTATTGCCTTAGAAGGAAAAATGATAAAAAGAAAAAGCTGCATGAACGTAATTTGGAATGTAAAGGTACAGATGGAGATGATATTGCTGGAGAAATGTTAAAATATGAATTTGGTTGTCTATGGAATGGAAGTGTGCCTTTTGGAAGGTATGTGTAAAATTGCATTTGCATCTGATCATTATTAATTCTTTACACAAAATGAAAGATAGCAAGAGTGAACGGAAGATTTGTTTATTAAGAATACTCAGAAAATTGTTTGGCAGAAATCTGATTGAATGGATACGAGAGATGAGAGTCAGCAAAAATTGAGAAGTGCAGAATGCCTTTATTCTGGGTAGTTGATGTATAGACAAAATATTTATTCCTTCAGCGGGCCACCAAGAAACATATAAATGTGAGTAATGAAGTCTATTGCATGCTTGTTGATTTGCAGAAAGAATATGATAAAGTGAATAGGTCTGAAATATGATTTTTTTATTTTATTTTTGCAAATATGAGAAAGCTTGTTTGCTGACTGCAGTAATATAATAAGAATGATATACAATGGAAACAAAAAAAATTCTGAAAATAAATGGAATGCTTAGCAAATGGTTTAACATTAGGTAGACAGTAAATTAAGGTTGCATTATTCTCCTGTTGTTATTTAATATATTTATGGTTAAATGTAAAATTAGTGTTTATGGCAATGTTAGAGGTGTGCTGCCTAGGTAACCACTGCATACCTTTCGTATAAAGATAATGCTGTGTTGTTCAATCCCAAAATTCCAAAGGATTTGCATTGAATTTTAAACAGATTGCATAATGCAACAATGCATATGGATCTGAACATTAATGTATCAAAAATCCAAGCAACTAAGAGTGATAGTAAAAATGTAATGATCAAATTTCAAATTATAATTTATAAAAAAAAATACAAGTAGTTCATGAACTTATGGACCTTATCAAAAAGTTTCTTCAAGATGGAAAAATAGATGGTGACATTTCAAGTTATTGAATGTTGTTAGGAACATGATGGGCAGTATGTGGTCTGTTGTGAGGAATAAATGCTTTTCCTATAAAGTGAAAATGGCTGTGTAAAAGTATCCTCTGGTCAGTTGCCTATATGAAAGAAAGTATTGTTACATTTGGAGAAATATAAAATAAGTTGAATGCAATAGGAATGGAATGCTTAAGTGTGATAAAGTAAGAAGAGAAATCTCAAAAATGAATGAGTATTGAAGGAGTATGGCCTGAGCATAAAAATGAGCAAAGAGTATAAAAGAAACATACAAAGTTGACTCTGTCATATAGAGAGAATGAATGAAGATCAGAAAGATGTATGAAGAAAGAACGAACTGCTCTAAAAGAGGAAGACTGAAAAAATCATGATTTGATGATACTGGTAATGTTCTTAATTTTTTTTTTACAATAAGAAACAAGAGACAATATATAAAGTGGTATGTGTCCATTATAGCAGCAAGAATCATTTGCAAAGATAAAAAGATATCAGGAAGTATAATGAATATTGTTGGTAGTTTTAAATATGCTTCCTTTCATCTTTTCATCTCACTATTAATTTATATGGATTATAGATTTGGTAGTGCCTGGCTTAGTAGTAGCAACTGTGAGAAAGATTTTGATGTCCTAGTAGACCTAGTATGAACCAGCAATATACTGCAATTGCTGAAAAAGCCAACACAGTCTAGAGTATCTTAACAAAGGATTAGTTTTAAGGTCACGTGAAGTGATAATATCACTTTATACTATACTATACTGGTGAGACCACATTTGGAATACTGCATTCAGTTCAGGTCACCATGATATAAAAAAGATGTTGAGATTCTACAAAGAATGCAGAGAAGAGCAATAAAGATGATCAGAGGTCTGGAAGCTAAACCATACGATGATCTATTAAGGGAGTTACATATGTCTAGTCTAGTAAAGAGAAGGACTAGGGATGATATGATAGCAGTCTTCTAGTACTTGAGGGGCTCTCACCAAGAAGAGTAGGTTGATCTATTCTCCCAAGCAGCTGAGGGCAGGAAAATAAGTAACAGGTGCAAGATTATTAAAGAAAGATCCAACCTAGAACTAAGGAGAAATTTTCTGGCAGTGAGAACAATTAATCAGTGAACAGCTTGTCTCCAGAAGCTTGTGCTCCATCACTGGAAGTTTTCAAGAAGAGACTGGACAGCCATTTGTCCAGGATGGTATAGGATCTTCTGCCATGGGCAAAGGGTTATGTCAACTCGCAAAGCATCCCTGACCTGCTCTTGAGTTGCTATAGGCAAGGGGGGTGGGAAAGCAAATTTCCCCGGTGTATCAAGGAGCTGGTATTTCAGTCAAAACAAGGCACATTCCAACCGATATGCCGAGGTTATCTCCACGGAAAACCACAGTGACTTTTACAACCCACAAAGTTGCTTCATTGGGGAATGTGACTGATGAGACATATTGGGAGAAGGGGGAAACAGGGTCAAAGGCAAAGCGCAAATTAACTGAGGTCAGAGTTGGCTCCACCTGATCTGTGCTGGCATGAAGCTCCTAATAAATTAGTGGATTTCTTTTGAAGCTTGGCTTGATTTAATTAGGACATCTGTTGGAACTCTGACAGGTTGGACTAGAAGACCTCCAAGGTTCCTTTCAGACCACATTATTCTATGTTCTATGTTTTACCTTACTCTTTTTCTGTACTCTGTACAATATTTCTAATCCCAAAAGGGAATAATGTGACATTCATAGCAAGAATGAAGGCATGTACGTAGAATTTCAGCAGTTTTACCAACACTCCTTTGTGTTCTTTCTTTCTTTCTTTCTTTCTTTCTTTCTTTCTTTCTTTCTTTCTTTCTTTCTTTCTTTCTTTCTTTCTT
>JANHFL010003651.1:66306-76919 GCA_032468155.1 Oxyrhabdium leporinum | reverse complement strand
CTTTTGCGAAGGCCTATTTTACACTCAAAATGGCAGCTTTGTCCTGCTTGGAATTCCATGCTTAAACCAAACCATTTAAAAAAAATGATGTTGCAGACTGTCTTTCTCCCCTCACTGAAATTAGTGGCAGGGAGCAACTTTACCAGTTTTTGTCATATTTAAAGATTAATAGAGCTGGTTATGCCCACCCAGTCACATGCCCACCTAGCCACACCCACCCAGTCACATGACCATCCAGCCATGCCCACCCAGCCACACCCACCCAGCCAGTCATTAGGGCAGAGAACCCCTTGCTAAAAAAATTGAAACCCACCCCTGGATATAAGGACAGCTCATCAAATTTGCAGACAAAACCAAGTTATAGGGAATTGCTAACACTTTGGAAAATAGGTTCAAGATTCAGAAGGATCTTGAGAGATATGAACACTGGGTCCTGTCTAACAAGCTGCAGTTCAGTGGTTAGAAAAGTAACATCCTGCACTTATGCAGGAAAACCCAAATACATAGTACAGAATAGATGGCACATGGTTTAACAACTGTGGGAGGGTTTTAGTTGTCTTAGCGGACTACTGTGGACCTGTCAATTTAAAATCTATTCTGGAGAAGATATAGAAACATATTAAAAATAAAATTACCAAACATTTCAAGAAACAGGCCTTACTTGAAGATGTGCAAAATAGCTTCACAAAGAAAGTTACACAGTCCTGTCAACTAATTTACAAGGCTTTTTAAAAATAGGATGTTAATAAATATGTGCCTAAGAAGGAGCGAGTAGATATTATATACTTAATTTTAAAAAAAATATAAAATCCATCTTCAAAGACTTCTCAGTAAGCTTAACAGCCATGGAATAATAACAGCCAGGTCCTCTTATGGTTAAGCAATCGTAACAGCTACAGAATAGAAAACAACGAATAGGAATAAATAGATATTTCTCACAATGGAGGGATGTAACTAGTGGAGTCCTTTAGGATTCCATCCTAGGACTGATGCTTTTTTAACATAGCTGCAAATGAGCTAGAAAAGAACATGGATAGTGGAAGAGCCAAGTTTGCTGATGACATTAAATGGTTCTGAGTGGTAAAAACAATGAGACTGTGAAGAACTCCAAAGGGATGTCTGCACATCGGAGGAGTGGGCATTGAAATGTGCAGATGCCACTCAATATGAGCAAGTGTCAAGTGATGTGCATTGGTGTCAAAAATCCTAACTATTCATACAGTCTAATGGAATTAGAGCCAGCAGTAACTGATGAGGAAGGAGATTTTGGGATAATAGTAAACGGCTCCAGGAAGGTGTCATCTGCTATTTAAAAAAAAGGCCAACAGCATGTTAGGGATAATTAATAATATTGAAAATAGAGGTGCCAATATCCTGATACCTTTATTGAATTAATGGTCAATCCCATCTGAAATGTTGCATGCAGTTCCAGGCATCTCATCCCAAAAGGTTATAGGGGAACACGTAAGAAGTTCAAGGGGATGGACCAGCTTCCCTCTGAGGAAACTACTTTAGTTGACTACTAGAGCTACTGTATGTAGTTTCCAAAGGAGGCAAATGAAAAGTGACATGCATGAGGTATACTAATTTGTGAATGGAGTGGATAAAGGAAGAGGAGTAGGAGACCCTCAAAATACTAGAACCAATTAAATTGAATTCTGGAAGAATAAGGATAGATAAAGGACTTGTTTTAACACAATATACAATTGAATGTATTGACAAACTGAACAAGAACAAATAATCAATTTGCTCTCACAAGTTGTGGTGTCAGTTAACAGCTTGGCTGCCCGCCCACCAAAAAAAGGTTTGGACTAATTAATGGAAGTTATGGAAATAAATGGCTATCATTCTCTAATACAGCAGTGAAGCATCTCTCTATGTCCAAAAGAGGGAGAATTCATATGCATGAGTAGAGGCCCAATTTCCTAAATTCTGGTCCTTAGTTGCATTCTCTAGGTGCATTCTGGCATCTCTAAGGGGTGTTTCAGTTTACCTCATTGTAAGACTAAATATTTTGATGTTAGTGAACAGCTGACCGTCAGGAGGTACAATGAGACTGAGGAGAAAGATTACAAACCTGTTAAAACAGTGCTGAATAAGCACATGAGTGAACAAATCTGAAAATGGCAAAGACTAAAAATAAGATAAATTATTCCATCCATCCCTAAAGGCAACTTGGATTGGAAGATTGTCCCTCTATAAATGTCACTATGAAATCTACCAACTGTGATTTGTTTCAGGATGAAAATGCTACTGTCTGAACAGTGAATATTTTACATTTATCTGTATTGTCATGTGGATACTATGAGAATTCCCTTTTCATTGCTGTTTGCTGTTCTTCTACCAACTGCGCTGCTATGAAGACAAGAGCTGTGAAATACAGTTTTGAATTTTTGCTTAGTCATAAAAGAGACAACACAAAATTAAGATCTGCAATATGGTTATATTAAAGCCACTGCGCAACATGAACTCGCTATTATTTCTAAGAAATAAAGGAATTAATTGTACTTTGTATAAAGGAACATCCAGTTCCGGATGATTAATTTAGTGTGTTTGAAAGTACTTGGCAAGAAGAATACTGCCTTTATGTAACAGAAAATGGTAATTAACTGCACAAATGGAATCCAGGAGTTAAATGCCACCATTTGCATTGATGTGAATACACAAGCTGATGCACAACAGAAAACCAGTTCCAAGAGCAGTTAGTGCAACACATCTTGCTAAAATGTGTCCATAATGTCTTTTTTAAAACAAGATTCCAGTAAATCATTACAATGACGTTTTTGTCCTTGTCCAAGCTTGAAAATAAAATCCAACTATTATTTTTCACAGTATTCAAGGAAAAAATTCACCATTGTCTTTCAGTTTTGATGACAAAGGATCTTTTATAGATGTTTTCCCCCTTCTCTTTGAGTTAAATATTTCTGGATGGGCATGGTGAACTTGTTTATCATATAGCCAAGAGCTGTTTTGTGAATGAATGTCTTTCACTGTATATCATTTTCAATGTAGTCTTAAAGGCTTGCAGCATTTCAACTAAAACCATAGGGAATACGCCATAGGGATTTTTTCCCCCCTGCAAATTATTCATATTAGGAATTGTGTACAAAGAAGGAACTAGAGAGTGATAGAAAGTGGATGTAGAAAGCAGAAGGTTGCTTTTCTCCTAAACTGGGGCAGATGGTTTTTTTTTTTGCTTGCCCTTTTTCGATGAAGATTTCTACATAGGATTCCATTGATAGTTCTAGAGCTCTGTCATCTTATAAATGAAAATGCCATGGTAACCACACACAAACAAATTGCATGTTGAAGAGAACTACTGCTCAATGCTTGCTTGACTAGAATGCCTTGATATAGAGGATATAATGGATTCAGTGTTTAACAGGTTTACCTTAATTTGGAAAAACCTTGTATATCGAGCTTCTCTTAATGACCCCATGCCCACTATGTCAACCCTGAAGCCATTTTGGAGCATCTACAGGGCTGCTACAGCAAGGCAGCCCTGAAGATGCTATGAGAACGGGAGTCAGAAGATAGAGATAGCTGGGGATGTGTAGCCAAAATAACATTCTTTCTCCTGGGAACCAAGGACGTTTTCAACAGGTGCTGGGAAGTCATGGAGCCAGCTGGAGTTGGGACTGTGACCTGGTTGGACCATGTGATCGATGTGTGACCTGAGGGCATGGACTTTGGGTTTTAGTTTGGGTGGGGAAAACCTCGGGTCCTTCAGAGATGGGTTTTCACCAGCTGTGCCAATATGACATTCCTAATAAATTCATACTTTGAGGAAACTCTAGGCCTCAGAGAGCTAATTGCATTGGGTTTGTTACTTGGAACCCTGACACACTATTTTGGAATGAGGAATAATCAGAAATGAGTCATTGAGGGCCTTTGATTCATTAATCATCCAGTGTGACCACCAATTGGAAACCACTGGAGAGGTAAAACAGAGACAGATGTGAAATTGGACTTTACAAAAGAATGCCTGGGAATGATTTGAACACAGAGAAACACCTAACATAAAACAGATAGAAATCAAAAGACAAAAATAAAGATTCGGTTTGTGAAACATTTTCCTTAATATTGCCAGAAGGATTATCTAGCAGGACAACTCATTGGGGACAAATATTAACATATCTAAAATACTATGCCATCTTGATTCACTTTGTTCTAGAGCAGGGGTGTCAAACTCAATTTCACTGAGGGCCACCTTAGAGTTGTGTTTGACCTCAGAAGGAGGGGGGAGTGTGCTTGGCTGCGGTGGGCATGGTCAGGGTGGGTGTGGCCAGATCGACATCCTGCAGCCCACATGCAGCCCTCTCGAGATACATTTTCACTGGCAAAGGCACCACGGGGCAGTCCTTTGCTGTTTCCAGGGTGGCCCCATGGGCCAGATCTAAGCACCCTGCAGGCTGGATCTGGCCCACGGCCCTTGAGTTTAACATCCCTGTTCTAGAGACTTAGGACAGATTTTCCAGAGGCATATAACAGTAACTTGTTGACATTTTTTTTTCCTATGGCAAGATCCTTTATAAGATATCTGGGCTCTGACTAGCTTTTTGGGAGGAAAGAGATAAAAAGACTTAATTGCAATGACTGTTTTCCAAACATTTTCACAGATAAGAACTAGCTAAAATAGTTTTTTTTTTCCTGTATCAACCTTGGAAAAACACTTTTGGAGTGTTTTGGAGTCCACCGCTAAAGGAAAGAACTTAGACATTCAATATTTTAAATACATTTTCTGAATATGTAAGCAGCAGGTTGTGTGATTCTTTGGATCCAATTAAAAAAAAAAGTATGTGGTGAAACAAATGTAGTCCTAATCTCACATTTTAAAGCAGCCATCTGTTATCTCAGCTTCATAACATAAGAAGAACATAGCTTCTTAGTTGTGGAAAACCACCTTGGCTTCTGTCAAGAGTAGTAGACAGTGATGTGTTTATTGTTTGCATTGCAAAATAACTTTTTGGAATAAACCCCAAAACTCTGTACAGTTCTGAAAAGAAGGCTTGTGATTATTATGGTCAGCTTTATGAGACTGTGACTTAAATATGTTTATCTGATCATAAGCCTCCCTGAATGCAATCAGACTTATTTCTGAGAATACTAGTTATCAAAATGTACATTTCCTCTTCTGCTTGTTGGTTGGTTGTTAATGGGGGACATGAAGTAGAGCTTCATGTCTGAGTTGTTCAAAAAATGAAATCTGTCAGGTTTTAAAAAATATAAATCTATTGAAAGTTTTAAAAGGAAGAGTAAAAATTAATACAAATAAAACAGTATAAGAAAGAAAAAGGATAAAAGAGAATCCTAAAGTTCAAAAAAAGAAGAATATAAATAAAAAAGGGAAAATATATCAATAAGTGACCTCAGATTTTTTTTTTTACAGCACCTATAAGCACAATTGTAGATTTACCTTCTTCTCTAAAGTTACATCATGACTCTCTTTTTTCTGTAATCCACGGGTGTCAAACGGGTGTCAAACTCATGGTGTCATGTTGCCATCACGTGATGTTTCATGACATTGTTTCCATTCATGGAGCTAGGGTGGGCATGGCCTGTGCGTGACACATCTGGCCCATGGGCCGCCAGTTTAATACCCTTGCTATCTATTGTCAAAACCAAAGATCATAACTTATATTTTTCTGTTTTATGCAAAAAAGCTCATAAGGAGTTTCCAGTCATCAATAAATGAAGGTATTATCTTGTCTCAAATCAAACAGGTCAATCTGCCAATCAGTTCTGTAATTGATGTCCTCATTTCTTCCTGCCAGAAATTGCAGATTTACCCACCTTTACCTTTTGAGGAGAGGGCAGGATTGCTCCCTTGAGGTTAACAGCAATACCTGGATTTATTTAACAATAAAGAAGGTGACACTCAGAGAAAAACCATTTTTGGCAAGTAGCAAATCCATGACACTGCAAGCAACTGTACATTAGCAATAGCAATAGCACTTAGACTTATATACTGCTTCCCAGTGCTTTACATCCTTCTGTAAGCAGTTTACAGTGTCAGCATATTGCCACCAACAATCTGGGTCCTCATTTTACCATCCTCAGAAGGATGGAAGGCTGAATCAACCTTGATCCTGATGAGATTCAAACTGCCCAATTGCAGACAGCCAGCAGTCAGCAGAAGTAGTCTGCAATACTGCATTCTAACCACTGTTCAACCAGAGCTCATTAGTTGTTTGCTATTGCTTTCTTCTAGGATGGTTATTTTGATTTTTCAATCTAGTCAACCATCCTGATGTTATTCCCAAATGGTCTTGTCTACAGATCCTAAACAAGCCTGATGGTGCCAAAACCAGACAAAGTATCCAGGCACCGCCACATTATTTGACATCTGGAAAAGATGAGAGCTGGGGAATTGGCGGAAAAATGGTTTATTAAACAGGGAGGTGGCCTACATATAAAACGGAGTAAGATTAGTTTTATTCCATCATCTTTCCCCATTTTTCCACTCTTATCCACTTTTATATTCGCAGAAAGAGATTTCAATTTACTTCCTGGGAACTGAAGAAAAAGCTTAAGAGGTCCTTATGGTATATTGCAATGATTTTCTATCCTTTACTTGGAAAGAGGAAAGCAGGCTGTCTGGAAGAGAAGTAGTCAGGCAATAGGATTCTGTAGTGATGTGCCTTGTTATTCAGAAACAAGCTTTGCAGATCCATGTCTGGGTGTAAAAAGACTTGAACAATGCTTATGTAGTAAGATGACATACAGGTGTCTGTCAGTGGGAGGATTTATTGAGTTTTGACATGTCATGTGGGAAAGGATGAATTGAACTTTCTGTTTTGGTCTCTTTTCTTCCCAAGGTCATCCCTTGCCTTGCCTTTCATTTGTCAGTCTGCACTGATATTCATAATCCAAGCAATTCTTTCTCTGTCAAAAATGTAAAAGAAACAAGTCATTTCTGAACCAGCAATAACAGATGAGGCTCATAACTCAGTACCAGGAAAGAAAATGTCTGTGCAAAATGCAAAACTGGGTTTGATTTTGTTTGTTGATTTTGTTTGTTGCTGTGTCTGGGTATCAGGCAATGAAATAAACAAAATCTTCCCCCTCTCTCCATTCTTTCTAGATTAAAAAACAGCATTTTATTTTTCCACTTGAAGAAACACAAACATATTTTTCAGAGAGAGCATTTATTACTTACACGAGGATGAGTGACAAGAAGTGATTTCACAATATCCTTTATATCCTTTTTTTTGCCCTCCCAAATTCCACCTGCTGATAGTTTTTGATTTGGACATTTATTCCCTCAATCTGTTCAGATTCATTATCATTTTATTGAGTCATTCATTATTAAGTCCTGTAAGAGGGGTTTTGTTCAGGGCTACTATGTAGGGTGAGGGAAAAATACAATTCTAGCCAACATTTGGAGGCAATAAACAACATTCAGAGAAGCAAACTTCATCCAACTAATGGAGACTTTCTCTCAGTAGCTCCTTTCTTCCCCCACCATAGCTGTTTTTAAAGGCACCTACGAGAATAACATTAAATCATCAAATACTGACTTTCCACAAATTGTAAGTGACAGGCAAGTGTTTATCAGCAAATTCAATTCAGCTCTGTGCTGATCCTTCAAATCTCCTCAAATGGGCTAAAAATCCGAGATACCAATTTGGATAGGCTCTAGTTTTAATCATGCTTAGGAACAGAGGTTTTTCTTTATAGATTGCGCTCAGGAATCATGGAGTTTGAGTATATCAAACAGCTGTGCCAATATTACCAAGGGCACACAAATCTGATTTTATGCTGATATAACTTTATGCCAACCGAAGAATGAGAAAATTGTATTTTAACTTAACAGTGACAAAAAAAAAGTCCTTAAGAGGAATAATAGTACTTTGCAAACTGCTCATGTGTAAATCTAGAAAGAAGATCGAAGCAATCCAGAAAAGGGATATGTGAAGAAGCTGATGTCTTTGTCCCTTTTACTGGTGGCCTTCAAAAATGGTCTCAAAGGTAAAGGAGTGAGAATTGCTTTGGGCTTCTTGTTAAGCATGAACAAATAGATTCTTCCATTTGACTTAACTAAATTTTTTAAAAATCAGTTTTCCCAGTAATTGTCAGCTATCTTCTTTGTAACTGGAAAAACCGTTCCATCAAAACTTCTCATCAATGAGGCCTTCCTATCAGACACCCAAATCTTACAAATGCAATCGTGCCTAAAATATCATGTGTTGCAAATATTTTTACAGCCTTACTTCTTTCCTTACATCAGATTAAATGATTGTTTAAATGTAACCAGCTATGTCTAATCTACAAAGTGGTGGAGGTGGACAATATTGGCAAATTCTACACCTGGTGGTATGGGAGATCTAAGAAAGACTTCAATCTGGAGAAAGTAAGGCTGAGAAGAGACATTATAGCTGTCTTTTGGTATATATAAGGAGAAGCTAAAAGGAAAATGGTGAAGAACTATTTTCCATGGCCAGAAAAAAATAGTACTGGAAATAAATACCATTTGCAGCTATCCAGATTTCATTTTAAATACAAGGAAAAAAAAAAGCACTGAACAACAGGAGAGTCACTTCTCATGTGCAGAGTTGGAGTAGATCAGGGCTGTCACAGTCTTGGCCCATGGACCGGATACGTCACACGGTGGCCACAGCCACGCCCAGTTTAACGAAGGGAAAAAAAGTTATGATACATCACGTGATGCTGCCAGGACCCCGCGAGTTTGACACCCCTGGACTAGATCATCCTTGTGATCCTTCTAGCTTCACATTCTATAATTCTGTCAGAATGCAACTCATTTTCTCCAGTGGTTCTGACCTTTCTTCCCTGTTTTGTCATTAAATAGGGTACTGCAGGAGACATTGAATGCCAGAAGCTAGAAGGTAGACTGGACCTCTTGGAAACGGAAATGAGCTTCTGCAGACGGTGAACTAGTCTGGTGGTTTTTAGAATCGGATTGTTCACCATCATTTTAATGTTATGTCCCTTTGTACTGCAGATGCTTTATTAAAACAGTTTTATAGCAGAGATATTATTGCCTCTTATCTGCCAGGAGCTGGAATGATTCGGCAGCATACAACTGGCATAAATAAATAAATTAGTAGATGGAAAGGGGACTTAATTTTTGCACCACTTCTGTAACTCTTTAAAGTTGCTCCTTTAAAAAGGTGTTTATTTATATGGGAAGAAAATCATCCTGTTGGAATTTTCCCAATGAAAATCCTAGTTTTAGAACAGGGCTATTAAACTCCTGGCCCACGGACCAGATGCATCACACGCTGGCCACACCTATGCCCAGTTTAGCAAAGGGAAAAAAAGTCCCGATATATCATGTGATGCCACCATGACGACGTGAGTTTGACACCCCTGCTTTAGAAGAACACTTTACTCAAGAGCCTCACCAGTAACATGTAGCACCTTCTAGCATTGTCCCATTGCTCTTGTGCTGATGTAGCAAGTTCCTGGTGTGCAAATGGCAATAGAATGAAAGAGAGGGTTAATGTCTTGACATCCATGTTGCTCTAACTTTTCAATAGCAGTTATTTAGATGATGTAAGATGCATTTAAAGAAAGCTTGGCACTAAATGCAAGAACTCATTTTGCTTTCCATCTAGTTTATTGGCTTTCAAACAAGTCCAAGTCATAAATTCTATTTTTAAAAGCACTAATTAAGCCTCTCTCTCAACTCTATTTAACAAGAAATTTGAACCTAAAGAATATAGGCTATGTCAGTTAGGCCATTATACCGAGGGATAGTATGCTAACATTTTTGTAATGATGCTTAATGAAGACACGTCTTCTGACAGGTTATCAACAATGCTGCAGACTGCTGCATGCACCTGCTGTCAAGATGATATGGTACAGTTTTGTAACATGAAAGAGAGTGGGTGTAGATGAGCAAAGGTGGCTCTTTAGCAGAAAATTACTTGTCTTATGAAACTAATATGATTATGAAAATGATCTTAATCTATTTGGAATTCAATGGAGAAATAAGAAGTCTTGAAGAATTCTTCATTACGTTTCCTGCTCGGAAATAATTTATTTTCAATGATGGTAAATACTTTCTCCTATTTTACGTAGTACAGTCACATAATAAAAATAGTATGTAGACGCACATGTGACTGCACATATAGATGGACAGACAGATAAAGCATTTATGGACACCTATATGCTTGAGAAAAATTTACCCATATGTTACATAACAGAATAATCTAATTTAGACTCTAAGCATGTTCCACTTGGACTCGACCAATTTCTAATCAGAGGTCATATGACATCTTATTGAAAAGAATCTTCACACCTTTAATCTAATTACAAGATGCTGTTTGAATATACATACCAATCATGTTTTCCTTGTGCTTGTGTCAGAAGAGCACAAGCTAAGCTGTTAGCTTGAATCTTAGTTTGTGGTACAATGGCCCATTCAATAGAATATGCTATTCTCCTCCATTTCCCCCAAATACTATGGTTACTTTAAGATCCTTAAATATATATAATGGTTCTCTATATATATCCATATCTATATCTGCTTCTTGAGGTTTATATCTATATCTACATCTACATCTACATCATCTACATCTATCTATCTATCTATCTATCTATCTATCTATCTATCTATCTATCTATCTATCTATCTATCTATCTAT
>JANHFL010003651.1:44728-59142 GCA_032468155.1 Oxyrhabdium leporinum | reverse complement strand
TTGAGAGCCACATCAGGGTTGTGTTTGATCTCGGGGGAGGGTGGGTGGGTGTGGGCGTGGCTAGCTTGACAATTGTTTCAGAGGTGCCTGTGGTGGCCCGGGCGGCGCTGGGGGGGGTATCCATTGTCTCCAGCAGAGGAAGGCGAGACCAGGGAGAGGGCCAAATCTTGTCCTCCAGAGGAGCCTTGCCGTCCCTCTCGGGCCATGCGGAGGACCCCCAGATGGCAGCTCAGGTTGTCCAGAACCCTAGCAGCAGAGGGCAAGCAGCCAGCCCAGCTCTCGAACTCCCAGGGCACCAGGACCCCACAGCCCAGCTCAGCTCAGCCCAGCCCCCCTGAGGGGTTGCCCAGCTGCGCTTACCTCCTCAAGACTGCTGCTGCTGCTGTGCTCACTCTCCTTGGCCAGGTTGCTCATGGTGTGTGAGCGAGGGGTGTGGACAGCCACCCCGAGCTCTGTTTTTGGTTGCAACGGCCTCCTACAGCACTCTGCCAACAAAACAGAGCTCGGGAGGGCCGCATGTGCCCCTCCCGAGCTTCATTTTCGGCTGCAATGGTCTACAGCATGCTGCCAGTAAAAACAGCCATCACCAGGTTGTAGATTAGTGCCTGCTCGGCCTGGACCAGGCCAAGGCACCACGAGCCAGTCCTTCACTGTTTCCAGGGTGGCCCTGCAGGCTAGATCTATGGACCCCATGGGCCGGATGTGGCCCGAGGCCTTGAGTTTGACATCCTTGTGTTAGAAGAGCCAAAGTAGACTCCTACCAATATCTGTTACATTTTTTAATATTTCAGAACAGTGGACTTAAGAGCAAGTATCTTTTCCACTTTCT
Organism: Oxyrhabdium leporinum; assembly: GCA_032468155.1. Classification (NCBI taxonomy): domain Eukaryota; kingdom Metazoa; phylum Chordata; class Lepidosauria; order Squamata; family Cyclocoridae; genus Oxyrhabdium; species Oxyrhabdium leporinum. The sequence continues at coordinate 58,313 of JANHFL010003651.1, read as the reverse complement.
TATCTATGAAGTATATAACTGTACTAGATGAAATTCTGCTGTTCTTGAAGGCTAATGAGAAAACCTATTGTTTATTGGTATACCTTGTACATCAAATTCATCAGATCTGTATTTGTTACATCTACTGTGTTTCTCAGAAAATTAGACTGGGTCTTATTTTCTTTTGCCCCCCGAAAAAGCGGCTAGACCCTTTTTTCGAGGGGTGCCCTAATTTCCTCCCCACTCATGCCAAACTCCCACCCCCACCCTGCCCCCAGGGCAGCGACATCTCTTCACTAACCTGCTTTCCAGGTCCATTCTCTGCTGCGCGTGCAAGAAGCCTGTGGGACTATGGTAAAAAACCCCCACCGTAGTTCAGACCTTCCAACTTCTCATGAAAAAAATAAAGATCTTGCGAGTAACTTACCGTAGTCCCACAGACCTCTTGCAAGCGCAGCAGAGAACAGACCTCGAAAGCAGGTTAGTGAAGGAATGTCGCTGCCCTGGGGGTGCGGTGGGGGTGGGGGTTTGGCATGGGTGCCCTGACTGAAGCGTCTTAAGGTAAGCTGGTGTGGAGTGCATGGGCCAGCTCTGCACCCTCTACCTTGCTTCACCCTCCACCCCCCCAGGACAGATACAATGTGATCTGCAAAGCCTCTTAATTTATAAATTTCTTTTTTAATCTTTACATCCTTAATCCTTTCCTCTTATGTCTCTGCTTCATATTTCTAAAGCTAAAATAAACAAAAGGTGACAGGATAAAAAAGTCCACTTTAAATTGTCAAAGACTCTCTCTGCATCAAAAATAAAATAATGCAATTTGTTTTTCATTGAGTTGTTCAAAATATTCAAAAATATCCAACACTGTTCTTTTAACTGTGTTTTAGGTAAAAAAACCATCTTGATCTTAATCTATAGGTTCTTGTGAAATTATTTTCAGTCTATCAGTTAGCATCATTGTGAACAGTTTATAATCATTGTCATTATATTGATTTATAATTTCTCATCAAAGTCAAATCCTGTCCTTTGGATACTACATATGTATATAATTATACAGGTTGCAAGAGATGATCTTCAAAACATCTATAATAACAATCTGATCATCCATCTGGTTGCAATACTTTTCCTAGTTTAATTTTTTTATACTTTCAGAAACCTGTCATCATTATAGGAACATTCATAATTTTTCGTCATTTCTCTATAATCTTAGATAAATTTTATTTTTTTAATATTCCTCCATTTTTTCCCACAGTATCCCTGTATCATATCCTACAAATTAAAGTAACACTGATGAAAAACCTTCTGTACTGCCATTTTTTACCTTTAAATCATACAGTATTAAACGTGTTCATTTTCCAAGTTCAGTTTCAACAATATTTTGCAAACCTTAGCCATAACTTATTTATCACATTTTGAAATCACTTTTTATAGTATAAAACAATGACTTTTCTTAATTATGGAGATAGCTCAGTCATCCAGGTCAAAAGCGCTTTTTCAAAAGGAAACTGGACTTATATTTTCCTTGAAGATATTTCACTTCTCATTCAAGAAGCTTTTTCAGTTCTCACTGAACAGGAGAATGGAAAGATTTATATTCCTTTTGCAGTCATCTGGTCATTAGTACTCTTTCTGAGAGTTTTTGAGGACACTTGGAGGTTTATGTGTGCCCTTAGGTCACCTAAATAGTGCAAATGGGAGTAGAACCTTCTTGGAACTGCTGAAAGGACTGTGTTGTAAACAGGAGATAGGTGGTGTCGTATCCCTGCCCCTCTGTGTAGAGAGGGATGTTCAATTGTAATGTAGAGGGCCTCTTTGATTCCTCTTTCAAACCATACATCTCTATCCAGAATGTGGATTTTGCTGTCTTCAAAAGAGTGACCTTTGTCTTTCAAATGCAGATGGACTGCTGAATCTTGTCCTGATGAGTTTGTTCTCCTATGTCGTGTCATGTGTTTGTGAAGTGGTTATTTTGTTTCTCTAATATATAGATCTGCACACGTCTCACTGCATTGTACTGCATATATTACATTGCTCAGTTTGTCTCTGGGTGTTTTATTCTTCGAGTGGCCAAGCTGCTGCCTTAGTGTATTTTTGGGTTTAAAGTGTGTATGTATATTGTGTTTGTTGAAAATCCTCCTGACCTTTTCGGAGATTCCCGCAACATATGGGATGATAACAATGCTTTATTTGTTGTTCTCTTCTTTGTCTGTTATGGAGGAGCTCCTTCTGCAGGGGTATTTTTGGATTTGATGAAGGCCCAGTTGGGATAGCCACAAGTTCTGAGGGCTTTCTTGATGTGTTTTAGTTCATTTTTTCCTTTTCCATCTTTGGTGGTAGGAAAATCTTTAGCATGATGGTATAGGGTTCTGATCACTTCGATTTTGTGCTCCTGTGGGTAGTGAGAATCAAAATGTAAATACTGATCTGTGTGTTTGTGGGTTTTCTATTAACCTCAGTGTTAAGGCTTCTATCTCCCTTAATGTGTACTGCACAGTCTAAGGAGGGCAGACTATTTTCCTTAACATCTTCTTAACACAGTCTGAAAACTAAGCCTTTGCTTTCCTCTACTCTCTCCCTCTTTTTATTTAACATTTACATGAGATCTCTGGGTGAAGTCATCTGATAGCTATTATCAATAAGATGCTGATAATTAATTACACATTCCTACACTGGAATGAGCAAGTAATGACATGAAGATGCTCTTGCAATGTCTTAAGTCTATGGCTTCCTAGAGAGGAAGAACAGGCCTGGCTCAATTCTGGCACAAGTGAATAGGTATGGATTTTGGAAATTGATCTAAGGACTCTGTATCTTTGGTTCTGAATTGGGTGGCAATTTTCTGACTCTATGATGTTGAATTGATCTGGGTGTATTTTTAGTTTTACTTTGTCTTAAAATTGTCCCAAAGGTGCTTTTTTAAGAAGCAACTGGACTTTCTGGTTTTTCTTTGAAGACGTTTTGCTTCTCATCCAAGGAACCTCTTGAAAAAGCAGCTTTGGGACAATCATGACCTGGCTGACTGAGAATCTCCATAGAATCTCCAATTGTTTTAAAATTGTTTTTTCTTTCTTGTTCTTTTCCTACTGCTGGCCTCCCAGAATTGTAACATCCTGTTTCCCTGAAAATAAGACCTATCCTGAAAAGAAGCTCTAGCCTGATTTTTATGCGTGCACCTAATATAGGCCCTACACCCCCCCAATAAGCCCTAGTGAAGGGGTGGGCATAGCCACCATAGGAGGCGGCAAGCGTGCGGGGCCGATGGTATCTAGCAGCAGTAGCAGCCCCATGCAGCGCAGGTGAGTTGATTACCTCTCCAAGCAGCAGGCAGAGGAATGGGCAGATACATGATTTGGACACACTGCATGGGCTGCGGGAAAACCGAGAGTCGGTGGGCCTGAGTGGGCAGCCCGCCATGGGAGGTTCGTCTCTCAGCTTTCCTGTGGCCTGCACGTCGCGTCCGCATCGCCTTCTTCCCTGCCCGTGCCTCTGCCTCTGTCTGCTGCTTGGACAGGGAATCAACTCACCTTTGCTGTGAAGGCTGCGCAGCCCCAGATTGTTCTGACCATGGGACCAGTGGTCTGCAGCTGCTGCTAGATACCGTTGGTCCGTGCATGCTTGCTGCCTCTTGTGCACAGCCCGGGGGATGGGGTATCCAGCCAGGCTGATCACCCTGAAATCGTGTTTCCCCCAAAATAAGCCCTAGTGTTTATTTTGGAGCTCCCCAAACATATAAGGCCGGGTCTTATTTTTGGAGAAACACACTAGGTAACTCTGAAAGTTGTAGTCAACCCATCTTAAACTTGCCAAGATTGAGAAATTACTAGCATAGACATTTCTCACTATTTTTTCCTGTGAAAAGAATCTGGTTGGTTTTTTTTGGTCAAGCTTTCAAATAGCACATTAAAATCCCTGGACTTCTGGTATCATTCAACCTGGATCTATGATTATTTCAATCATTTCCTCTCATTGCTATCTCATAGTTCCCCTCATAGTCAAGTCCTTAATTATTTCTACTGGGACCAGAAAAAGTTGTAGTGAATATTGCTTGTACATTATCTAAGAAACAATGGATACAATACCTCCTAAAGACCAGTCAAATGCATGCATCAGCACAGGCTACATTGACCATATGGTCTATTGGGGGAACAATAAGTATAACTAAATATTGAAGTGTACCTGAGAACATGAGTATTCTATACATTCTAGCTTGCCAATTTTACTTGGCTCCTGTTCAAATGATAATCTTTCTTTCCAGGTAATCTCCAGTTCCTCTCTACAGCAGGTAAAAGAGAAATAATACAGGTGCTTCTTTTAAATTTAACCTTACAAATTTGATCAATTTTTAAAAAGTGTCTTCCAATGCAAGTTATGGACAAAAGCTCAACCACAATGTTATCTGGATGGCAAGAGTAGTTTTTTTTTCTCCTAAGACTTCTTCAGCTCTATCTCCAGTTCCTTCTGCTATGATTGTCAAAGCCATGAAACTCAGCACACAAACACTAACATTAAGCTTTCTCCTTTGTGCATTGTGTAAGAGTCACCAGAATTGAGGGATAAAAAAAAAGTCCTGCAAATGCAGAGATCCAACACTTGCCTGTTATTGCGGGGGTGGGGAGAAGGGGAGAAATAAAAACAGATGGATTTATCAGCAATCCAGGAGATTTATGGAACAAATTCTTCCATCTCCAGTAATCCCCTCCTGATACAGAGGATTTCCCTACCATTAAATGATAGCTTTTGAGAATGAGGGTAGAAGCCCAGACAGTGAGAGACACAACACATCTGATGATAAAGGCTGGAGAAAAGATGGCACAGCTCTCATCTTGGCAGGTGAGCAAATTTCATCTTTCTTGCATAAATTCTACAGAAAGATGAGGAGGAAAGATGTTGAATGATGATTGGGATCAGAGATATTTATTTCCACTCCATTTGTGCATTTATTTTAGTACTGCCATTTCCCCCCAAACTATATTTTTCCAGACTTCTTCCAGTCTTCATTTCTCAACAAGCATCATAGATACAGGGAAGCTGAAGTTCAGAGGAAGACAGAAACAAGCGGCCATAGGCTGTGTTACCACGCATTCCACAAACATATTGAGTGGAAATAAGGAGGCTAGATGAGGATGTAATTGGAAAATTCTAGACTGTGCAGAGATGGATAGACTGACATTAAAAATAAAGGATAAAGGAGACACAGAATACTATTTAACATGGAATATATTTTATGAATGGTTAGAAATAAGAGGTAGAAATTTGATAAAGAAAAAATAATGTTATGTATGAAATTAAATATAAAGATGGTCTATAATTATGAATATGCCAATATAAGTGTGTGTGTGTGTGTGTGTGTGTAATCCTTGCCTGAAAATGTCTCTCTCTCTCTTCAAGTTACAATCTAAATAAACACAATTATTTTAAAACTTCATAGTTCTAGCCTAGAGCTTTGGAAATTTATTGTGATTTCCTATCTATGTGCTAACCAAATTTAAGCCTGCTTATTCTATAAACAGCCAAGGTCAGCTATACACTGCCACCTACTGAGATATGTCTAACCACGCACTAGGGTTGATTGTGCCATTGTTTGAACAAAACATATTTAGATGGCATATGAGATCTAGGCCTATGAAATGCCATTAATCTCAATAGCTTCAGTTTCCTAGAATCAAAAATGAACACCCTTATGGAAACCAATTAACTTTTTCAAGTATGAATTCTGATGTAATGCTTTGAGGGAAAGGTAATTCATTAACGTACATATTCGTTGTAAGTCTTCCAAAGCAAGCAGTTGTACTGACAGACATATTGCAGCTGTCATCTGCAGATACAATTACATTACATATTGAATATATTTAAAGCTTCACTGGGCAATCCTGTTAAACAGATTAATTTTCAGCCGAAATATGCATTGGTTCTTGGATTGTGAGTAGGTATGTATGTGTATCTATGTTTATTCAGTTACAGTATGTGTATGTGGGTATGTATATAATCACACACACACACATGCATACACAAAAGCACGGTCTGAGCAGAAATCAATTTTGTCTCAATCAAGAACATTTTGAAGTAGGCTACATAAAATATCTTGCTCAGATTTGGTATGCCCATCTGGAATATGACTAGTGTGTTCATAGATGTTTTAGCCAATCTAAGACAGTATAATTTAAGAAATGATCATCCCCTCAGATATGCTGTTGTTGATGTTCTTTTAATAAAATAATTATGTAACAGCATCACATTATTAAGCTTCTTGCAAAAGAAAGCCACAACATGTAAATAAATAATACAATTATATAGCCTGTCTGGCTCAGGTGTAGCCCCATCTTAGGCCAGCAATATATTTTTCATAGTGGCCAACCAGATGTTTCTGCTCACATGCAGAGGTTGGAGACATATCCCTCTTTTTCTATTCTTCCTGTGCAATTAGAATTTGAGGGAAAACTCATAGGTCACTCTTCTACTTTGAAGACTACAGTAATGGCCCATGATAGCTCTGTTCTCCATGAATTCAAGAATCCCTCTTTTTACAATTCAGTTATGTTTGATTTTTATAGACTCTCTGCAGTTCTCCATGCAAGGTTTTTCAGAAGTGGTGTGCTATTGCCTCCTTCCTCAGGCTGAGAGAAAGGGATTAGCCAAAACTCATTCAACTGATTTTGTCCTCATGGTCTCCTGATTTCTAGTCTGATGTCTTATCCACTAACCACTACCCTTAACTGGCCATCACCATATTTTGGATAATGAATTGAAGATGTTAATTATATGTATGTGAACAAGTTCTTTCTTGGTTTTAAATCTTTTTTCCAATCAACTTCATTGGATGTTCTCAGTTCCTTATGATTGTTCAGTGTTCACTTTGCTGATTTTATACTTCTCTATCCTGTTTCCCCTCAGTTGGTACAAATATGGAATTAATCCTTTAAATGGATAGCCAGATTTTCACTTATTGGCATCATCTCCAGTTTGGACCAATTGATAGAATATCCTGCTATTTTACTAAAGGTATCTATTATTTGCATGAACATAGGAATAGTAGTGTGAGGCTTAGAAATAAACAGAAAAAATTCATCTGAAATTGAAACCTGTTTATATTCAACTACAGTATTTCATAAATCTCCCTATGTAGTCTAACAGCATGAGCCAAGGATTTCAGACAAATACCAAAAAACAATGATGAAAGTACATATCCCTGTATAGTTCCTCTAAATAATGTGAAAGTAGCAAAAAAACAACAACATTAATTTTCATGTTATATGTAGGAAACTTATATAATGTCTTTATCCATTTTATGAATTTCAAAGGAAATCCAAACTTGTTTAATACCACAAACATTTACTGTCTACATACAGTATAATGTCAAAGGCTTTTTCAGCATGTAATGACAGGATTACAAATTGGTCACCAATTCCTTATTTATACCAGATGTTTTGTTTCAGTTGCTTGTTTTAAAATTTTTTAAAAAAAGTCTCCAACATTCTAGATTTTTCTTTTTCGTACTCAGCTTGCCATTCGAATTTATTATTAGAAGGAGTGATACTTGTGCAAACACAGATCTGTCTTCTGTTGTTCTATCCGCATCATAATAAAATATAATTTTATTAAACTTATAAAGAAAAATGATATAGAGAACAAAAAAAGAAAATATTTAGTTTTAATCTAACAATGTGATATAGAAACCATAAACAGCTATTTATGCAAGATTAAACTTGCATAAATAGCTGTTTAATGTTTGATTCTAACTTTTAATTGATTTTAAGCACTAGTTCCAAATTAAGTAACCATTGTAAATGATGATGACGACAGACGTACTTATGATTTTTATGTTTTTCCTTGAAAATCTTGGTCTTATAATTATGACCATTAGTTTGCTGTACAGAGGTAAGTAAAGCAAAGTAGAAGATACAATACAAATTATAAAACTTGCTCAAGGGACTTGACAAGTCAAAACAAAGTTGGTGAATTTATTCATGGGCAAGAGATAGTTAATGCTTCACTGTTAATGCTTGCTTTAGGCCTACCTATTGGATTACTAAGTCAAACTTTAAAGAATCAGGTTGACTTGTTTTATAAACAGTTGGAAATCTGTATTCCTCTGAAACATAGGACATCCATAATGCTCTATGAAGCTGTCATATTGTGAAAAAGGAGGCATTCTTTAAAAATAAAAGACATCTGTCACCATCAGCCTAGTGTTTCTGCAGCCCTGCACAATAGCAGGCATCTGTATAAACAGCCTTTATTCTAATTTTTTTTTAATGCAGCAGCTTTTGTATCTCACTTCTTTTGTGGATGGCTAGGAACTTGTAGCTTATTTTTAGTTGACAGTGGAATCATTTGTCTACCTTGAGCTCTGCAAAGAATGCTATTTTGTAGCCATCTGGTGAGGTTGCAGTTCATTTGCTCACCTTGGGATACTGCTTGCTTAACCGAAGTGGGAAGTCACCTGCCCTGAATCATTGACTAATTGAGTCTGTATTGCTTGCCTTCCTCCCCTCTTCAGCTGCTAACCTATGCACCAAAACCAATTTCTTTGAATATCCCGGGGTCAAGTTTGCATAAATATGTCTGTAATAAGAAATATCTGTAATGAACAAGCTTTTTTGATAAAGGAGAATAGTTGTAGCTCAGGGCTGAAATGAGGGATCCTTGGTGCTCTCTGAGCTTGGTTGTTTTCCTATAGATGTTTCATTACTCAACTGAAACACCCAACTAAAATACTACAGCAAGCCTTAACAGCACAAACAGATCATCTTCCAACAAAATAGAAATCCACACAACTTTATCAAAAACTCCCTGACCACTCAACCCAATATGGCACAACAAATGCAAGCTGTAAAAACGATAACATTGTCATATATAAAAAAAAATCTCATAAATAACCACAGACTATTAAAATCACATGGCATCACCATGGCACATGAACCAATTAAAGCCTTCAAAAACATCCTAAATGAAACAAAAGATGCAGCAGGCCCCAAAGGTGGGGGGGGGAACAGGTATTATCTACAACATAGAATGTAAAGACTGCAACAGCCATTTCGTGGAACAAACCAGCAGAAGACTAGAAGAACGCATCCATGAACACCAACCAGCAGTCAGAAGATGTGGTGAAAACTCCTTAATTGTACAACACAAAGACAGACTTAACCATTTCAACTGGGAAACTGTGACCATCTTAGTCCAAGCCAAGCCCCAAACAGAGAGAATTCCTGGATGCCTGGCAAACTGATAAATCAACCATCAATAGGTACATAAACAACATCTACATATTGTGCAAAAGGACAATTAAAAGCCAGAAGAGAACGAAAATCTTCCACCAGCAATCAACACCCAGATAAGCATAGATTAACATCAAGATTAACATCAAGCTAACAATCAGGATACCCAAAATTAAGTATTTTTCCACTCATGGAAGTTTTCTGCAACTCTTGGACAACTCTTTCTTTCTCTATCCCAGAGGTGTCAAACTGGCATCCCGTGGCGGATGCATGACATGCAGACCATGCCACCCCGGCTCCGCAAAGGCTAAAAATGTCGCGATATGTCACATGACATCACGTGATGCAATTGAATTTGACACCCATGGTCTAGCCCAACCTACCTCTCAGCATTGCTGTTTTGCAGTAGAACAGTAAGAGTTCAAGTTACGAGCCCTTGACAAAAGGTGGCATATAAATTTAAGAAAGAAATGAGGAAAGAAAGAGGTGGATGTTCTCAATATAATAGCAATAAGCACTGGATTCCCAAAAAGGACAGCAGAAAATCACGCCAGCTCCCTTGTGTGTTCAAGCACATGAAAAGTTTTGTTTATGAATGTTCCTCAATATGTATGAACTCTAATCATAGGGAATGAGTTTGATGGATCAACCTTACTTAAATGGTTTTAGAACTAGGAAGGATTCCTAACACATCTGTACCATTTTAGAAGCAAGACCATGTGTCTCGACACTCCAAAATCAGTAACAAACTACAAATGGCAAGTATAACAGTAGGGTCTCCATTTATTGAAACAATAGCGCTCTTACTTAGTCTCTAGATAGTTTTGAGAGGTAAACTGTGATGGTTTTCCTGCATAGCATTAAGAAATAAATAAACCCACCAATCAATATTGAATGTGACTTTGATTTATTATTTCATTTAAGCAAGCACTAATAGATTTAAAAGCCAGAATCAATTTTCACTGGATACCTTTCTAACGTGACCAAAGGAATATGCATTTTGGTGTATGTGTATATAAAACAGTTGCATAATTATGCCTAAATATATGCTGAATTAATCAAAAGTGAGACAAATTGGTATCTTCAAGACAGGTATATCCCTGGGATTAATTTAAGGTGGAGGGTGAAATCAATTAGAGACCTTTAATTGCATTGGGCTTTAATTTCCCTTCAATTATAGAACATGAAACCTTCAAAACTAAGCTTTAAATGTACCTATGTTTTGGATTTTTAAAATATGTATACTATGTAAATAAAAACAGTAACTATATCAGCAACAAATGCCGGGAAGATTTTTCAGTAAGGGATTGGGAGGAAGGATATTGTTTATTGTATTCAAAGAGTTGTTGTTGCAGATGTGGTTAAAAAAACTCTGCTTTCTTTCTGAATAAAATAATAAAATGAATTACTTCTAGCTACTTTCTTGAATGAGTAGGGCAAATTTAATTGCATCATGTTTGGGAATTGATACAAATATTTCATTGTACTGAATTATTTTATTCAGACTTGCTGTAATATAAGAATAACAACACAGGATTATACTTGGTTAATTATACTTAAATGGAAGAGCTTTAAAAAAATAAACTAGACTATGGAGATCAATCATTCAGGTCATGGTTGTCCCAAAGGTGCTTTTTCATGGAAGAAGAAGTATAAACCAAAGCCCTAAACTCCTTCACAGAAATTCCATCCACCCACTGGTATAGGTATATGGATGATTAAAATACAGGAAGTTTAAGTATTCACCAAACACATCAACTCTGTGAACAAATACCTTAAGTTCACAAGGGAAGATGTTAAAGAAAATGGTTTGGCTTTCCTGCACTGTGCAGTACACATTAAAAAAGACAGAAGCTTGAACATTGAAGTTTACAGAAAACCCACACACAGAGAACAATATTTACATTTTGATTCTTACCGTCCACTGGATCACAATCTGGGAGTAATCAGAACCCTACGCTACCGAGCTAAAGGTTTGCCTACCAGCAAAGAGGAAAAAGAAAAAGAACAAAAAACATATCAAGGAAGACATCAGAACTTGTGGCTATCCTAAGTGGACCCTCATCAAAATCTATAAAAAAGATTTAGCAGGAGCAACTTCATAACAGACAAAGAAGAGAAGAACAAATGAAGCAATGATGTCATTGCAGGAATATCTGAAAATCTCAGGATAATTTTCAGCCAACACAACATAAGTGCACACTTCAAACTCAAGAATACATTAAGGCAGAAGCTTGTCCATCTCAAGGACAAACACTCAGACACAAATTAAGCAATGTGGTATATGCTGCGCATTGCAGTGAGACACGTGCAGATATGTACATTGGGGAAAACAAAACAACCACTTCACAAGTGCATGACACAACACAGGAGAACAAACCCAGAACAGGAGTCAGATTCATCTGCATCTGAAAGACAAAGAGCATTCTTTGGAAGACAGCAAGCTTCACATTCTGGATGGAAAGGTCCACTATGCTAAAATTAAACAGCCCTCCCTCAACACAGAACACAGTCCTTTTAGCAGCCCCAAGAAGGTTTTACACCCATTTGTGCTTTGATTCAGGTGACTCTGAACATACTGATAACCCCCTAAGTGGCCACAACGATTCTCAAAGAGACTCTCAGAGCTAACAACCAATCCTCAGAGTGCTAACAACCAGATGACTGCAAAGAATATACAGTGTTTTTCAGATTATAAGATGCACTCCCCCCCCCAAAAAAAAAGAGGGTGGAAAGAGGGATGTCTGTGCATCTTATAGAGCAAATATGGGCCCATTTTTGATCTCAGAAGGCCTCTGCGGATCCTGTTTTGGCTCTTCCCAGAATCCAGAAGCTCTCTGTAGGCCAAAACTGAGCCTCCGAAACCCTCTGTGTGTCCCGTTTTTGGGAGGACAAAAACGGGACCTTTTGGCCTGCAGAGTGCTTTTGGATGCCAGGGAGGGAAAAAAACAGGACACGCAGAGGCAAAAAAACATTTTTTTTCTTGTTTTCCTCCTCTAAACCTAGGTGCATCTTATGGTCCGGTGAATCTTATAGTCCAAAAGATACGATAAATCCTTCCATTCTTTACCAGTCAGTTAGAACTGAAGACTCTTCTTGGATCAGAAGTGAAATATTTTCAAGAAAACTCCCCGAAGAAAATCTAGTTGCTGTTTGAAAAAGCATCATTAGTATCTTTGGATTGGGATTTTTAAAAAAAAGATCTCTGAAGAATGATGTCCCAAACTAGTTACGATTTGGAAAACTACATAAGATATGTCATTTCCAGGATTATATATTATGTGACAGCAAATTCCAGGGCCAACCTCAGCGATCTCAAAATATCTAAATAGGGTCACCCTTCGACTCTTATCTAAATGGGAGGCTCCTAAGAAATTTCAGGGCTTTAGGTTACATTAGGAAGTTGAACCAATGCTTAATAAATTGGTAAGATGATCTACTTCTATACTTTTGCCCAAATCCCACTATATACAGTTTTATATAATGTCACTTGAAAAAAAAAACAAAAAAACAACACAGTCCCTGTGGATTTTATTCCGCTAGTTATTGCCATCTATGGGGGTGCAGTCATGTCGCCAGCATGATGTCACAAATCGCTGTTACCTTCTCACCAAAGTGGTACCTATTTATCTACTTGCATTTGCATGATTTTGAACTGCTATGTTGGCAGGAGCTGGGACAAGAATGGGAGCTCATCCTGTTGCATGGTGCTTGGGTCTCAAACTGGGGTTGCCGGCTTTCCAGCCGACAACCCAGAGTCTTAACCGCTTAGGCACCACACCGCCCAAAATCACTGAAAGATGATCTCAATTCAAATGAGATTTTACCTTTACTATTGTTTTTTTGGAAAATACCTGGAGATTATTGGAGTAGTCTTTCAGACTCAGATAAGGCTTTTAGTAAGTGAATGTTTAGCATTTTATTTTCATTTTATTTGATTTATTTATTTAACACATTTATATAGCTGCTCGTCTTACATCAAAGTTTGGACAGTTCCTAATTAATAATTAAAACAACATCAATAATAAAAGAGTATAACAATGAAACAAACAAAATGTTAAAAACTTATATTTATGTAGCTGCTTATCAAGCACAACTAAATTATATTAAAGTAACCAAAATATCTTTACAATTCCCAGGGCATGTCACAACCTTTGAGCGCCCTTAATGTTTGGAAATTGAAAGTTGGAAAATTTGACATGCTTATACACTGTATCTATTAAAACCGTGATTATTAAATATTGCATTTAGAAGGGTTGAGAGATGAAAGACTATTTGTGTGGAAGTTTCTAGAGTATATTTTTGTTATAATTCCTCCTTCCTTCCTTCCTTCCTTCCTTCCTTCCTTCCTTCCTTCCTTCCTTCCTTCCTTCCTTTCTTCCTTCCTTCCT
>JANHFL010003651.1:12711-32170 GCA_032468155.1 Oxyrhabdium leporinum | reverse complement strand
AAGCTGTAAACCGCCCCGAGTCTTCGGAATGGGGCGGTATATAAATGTAAAAATAAATAAATAAATAAATAAAATTGAGAAGAGCTAAAATAACTTTGGAAGTTAGTTATGCTTCTTTCTTATCCTTATACTCCAACAAATTAGAGAAGCATTTGCTTCAGTTGCTTCCAAATCTTATTTGTTTCTCGGAGCTTAAAAATTCTTCAGCCTTTTTTGTGCATTTCCTGCTTATTTCCACCAAGATCAACTTCTTTATTCTTTTCAAAATCCTGGCAGGCTTCACCTGGTCCACAGGGCGACTGAATTCCTATTCTTAAAAATAAAATAAGACATATTCTGAAAAACTCCTCGTCATTAAAAAGATGTTCTATTAAACCCTTTCTATTTGTACTGATCATAGTCTCTCTATAGACTTAAATTCTATTCTAGACCTCGACAGTTGTCTCTCCTATTCTGTAACAGTTAGTGACCTAATTTCTTGCTGGCTAAAAGTGTCTGGGAGAATTCTTTTCTCTAATGTCAGAATTGATCTCTGTTAAAGCTATGGTGTAAAGCACGCCATTTCAGTGACAGGATATTTAATACCCAATGGCTGTTGTCATGTATTTATGTGCTCTTTTGTGTATATTTTTCTCCAGGACTTTCCTTGGTATCATATCGATTGTAATGTGAATCTAATTTACAAGTGTGTTTTACTTTATATCATAGATAAGATACATTCTGAGGAGCAAACCTTTCCAATTATCTCTTTTATCTGGTACATGTAATGCACAAAGAATGCATTCAAGCATTCTTCTGTTATACGAAGCAGAGCTGCCTGTGTTTATGAAACCCATGTTTTTTTCAATATATGATGCCTTCTGCTTGCCAACCTTCTCAGTTTTATCTCAGCCACCAATCCCAGAATATCCAATTTCACATGGATAAATCACACAAAGTTGTCAGAAGCTGTTGAGGGATGCAATCAGCACTGGTAGACTTGAGCCTTACTTTTTGAGGCTGATAATAATTAGGAAGGAAGAGTTTTGACTAATTACATCTAGTGATAATGTTTCCTGGTGACAATATGAGTTTTTAGAGGAGATAGTTACATTCCTTGCTGGTATGGGATTTTGAAGTTGTTTGATAGTAACTTGGACAAAGGCAGAGGCTCTAGAATGGGGGCAGTTAAAAATAAACAAAAAAACTAATAATTATTATTAAAATATATTAAAAAAGAAAATATCTTCTGAACCTGCAAACTAGAATATAAAATATCAATTAGTTATAAGTACTGCTTTTTGTGGCTAAATAATGTATAGATAATCGCAGAGATTGCTTTTCAATACTTGTTTTATATAAAGAAATAATTTAAAAGAAAAAGAGACAAAATTCAAATTATCAGAAGTTTTCTACAAATATTCTTGTATATAATTTGAAACAGAACAAGATTTTGGTTTTTAATTTATTTTAATTAGAATTCTTTAATACAATAAACATATAAAAAATTAAAGGAAAAAGAAAGGAAAGAGAAGATAGAAAATAAGTAGGAAAGAAGTGAAAGAAAAAAGAAAATACAGAATTACTTCTTCCGCCCTTCTTTCTATTGTTATTTTACCCTTTCCCCTCTCTCTTTAACCCTGTGTAATTCCCAGATCTGTATATCATTAATTCAATATTTCTTTCTTTTAAGAAAAAGTTCCAACAAACAAACAAAAATTCCCTGACAAAGCTGCTTAGCTTTGCCATTTTCTCCACAAATTCTTTAACCCAATCTTCTACTGTGGGAAGAAATAAAGCAATTTTTTTTTTAATTCCAACCTCCTCTGATGCTTATGATCTTCATCCATTCTGGACCACATTGAGAGATTGTATGAAGTCATACTGAAGTTTCATATAAGATAAAGAATGAAGGAGTAAGTGTACTGCTATTTTTTACTTCTTTTAATTTATATTCTCCCTGCTCTTTGGATGCTAAATATTCTGAACAGTAAAATAAGAGGTAACACACTGTCAATACAGAAGGATCTCCAAAGTTTCATAGCGATGATATTTGTCACTTGGCATGTGATAATGTTTTTTATTAATCTCCATGTAAGTGTGAAGGAACAGAATTCTCCTCTCTTCCCCCCTCCGTCTCCCTCCCTCCCTCTCTCTTTTTTTTTTAAATTCTGAGTTTTCAATAACTTGTTCCTGACTAACCTAGGCATATTCTACAGTTGGTGATTCAGATGGAAAAGCATGTTGCTGCCTATCTCATTCAATTTCTCTTCCCTAATATAAGACCAAGCCATCCTGCAGGACTGGAGATATCTAGAAAAAGAGCACTAATGATTAACTTAAGACAGCATTTCAAATAACAAATCATAGTTTTTTCCTCAAATTAAGCCAGTCCAGATTTCAGCAACAATTTATTTTCTAAATAACAGAGGGTTTTTGAACTGTTGTGAGTCTTATACAGGCCTGTAAACCACACAGCATCTGGCTTATGGATTTTGCTTTAAAAATAATAATGTAGCTGCATTGCTTAATGCACTTCCTGAAAAGCTTAAAATAGTTGAAACTCATTTGTACGTTATCTGTAGCAACCCTTACCAAATTTTTTAAACCATTGAATTTGTTCTGTGTTCAGAAAGTATGCCAATATTCCTAATAGTTTTAATGTTTCTTCCTTAAAATATAATGCAAGAATTCTAAGACTTTTGCATTATGCATTATGTCTACCTGAGTCATAGAGAAAAACTACACTTTTATTCACATACAATAATCTTTTCAGTGATCTGACTGACAAATCTAGAGATGGCAGTGGAATTCTTGTCTAATAACTATCTCATTTTGTTCACATATATTTTGAACAAAAACACTATCCAAGATGGATCCTTGTTTACCAATTCTTGAGTGAAGGTATGAGTAGATAGTTGTCCATCCACTGCAATTCATTGTGATCTTATGATGAAACATTCTGATTAGATACAAATTTCTCTGCTTGATGTAGACAATTTCTAACTTCTTTCAAAGTTTACCACTTGGTAATAAGTAAAATGCTGATCTTAGACTTACAAAATGACACAAATAGGACTGTCCGTGGAAAATTAAAACATTTCTTTGCTAGTTGGTAAAGGATAATACACACATTCATTGTTGGCCTTTTTGTCACAAACCCAGCATATTCCGCTCAAGAGGACCTGTGGTCTTTTGGTCAATTTGGTCCTTCTATAGAGGGCCAATTAATGTTGCAATTGAGTCCATCCACTTTGCTGCTGGCCATCTCTTCTTCTCTGTTCTTCTACCTTTTACAGCATTACAGCATTCTCTAAAGAGCTACTATAGGTCTTTATGCAATGTATCCAAAATATTATAATTTCAGTCTGCATCTGTGCCTCAGGTGAGAACTCGGGTTTGATTGATCTGATGATCTCTTTGTTTGTTTTCCTAGTTGTCCATGATATATTGAAAAGTGTTAATACTCTTTATCCTGGGAAGCTGGGATGACCCTGGGTGACTGTGCAAGAATTATATTTTTTGGTCATTGCTCCCCTAAACATCCTTCTGCTTGATAAGACAGTGCAGCAGGACTTAGGTGGTGAGTGGGTTCTACATCTCTCCTAAAACCTCAGAGAACTGATGTCAGTTCAGGAAAATAATACATTAATATATGGACATATCATCACGTGACTGTATATAAATGTGCCTTTATTCAATATAAAATAATTATATATTCCTTTGTTCAATAGAAAATAATGAGACAAAGCTAACATTTGAGGAAGAAGGAACTGGAAAGGCAACTGACAGCATGCAATGCTTTGAATTTAATTCAAAGAGTACTTTAGAGCATACAGGAATGCAAACATGGTACAATTTTGTAACTATAATTCTTATATTCTTGAATCTACCATCTTTTCCCAGGATCAATCTGGCTGCTTCCTGCACTTACCATCTCAGAATCTTAGA
Source organism: Oxyrhabdium leporinum (assembly GCA_032468155.1). Taxonomy (NCBI): domain Eukaryota; kingdom Metazoa; phylum Chordata; class Lepidosauria; order Squamata; family Cyclocoridae; genus Oxyrhabdium; species Oxyrhabdium leporinum. Next base: position 28,240 of record JANHFL010003651.1, on the reverse strand, counting down.
ACATGACTGCTTTAAGAGTTAAAGGCAAATGCTGTATTTGTGCTCTGGTTTACTCATAAGCCCGTATTTAAAATGTTTACACAATTGTACAAATTCCCCTATGTAAAATACCTATATACTTCTTTTTCGGCTACACATTTCCTGGATTGATTTTTTTTCCCCCTGTTCCAATCTCTTTTAGCTATTGTTTGTTTCTAGGCAATCAAGAAACAATTCCAGTCTTTATGGTTATTTCCTGTTATAAAAAGGATGCTATCTGTAATCATTGTTTTATTTTGTTGAGCAAGTAAGAGATTTTCATGAAGCTTCTTATTGGGTCAAGAGGAAACACTCCAGGAATGAGGCAAAGCTTTATGGCAAAAATGCACAAAGCTTAGACTTAGTAGATTTATTTCTTCTTCTCCAAGTGGACATCAATGTCTATAGCTTTAGAGCAGTTTTGTTTGTGGTCTTCTCCAAAAATTATCATTCCAAATTAAAACCATTATTCTGATTTGATATACAAAGATATTAGCTTTGGATCCTTCCCTTCCCTTCCCCTCCCTGCTTAATCTTTGGAGTTTTATTCCAAGATATCTCCCTCATTTCTTTCTTTCTAGAACTCCAGCTATTTTATTTTAATAGATAGTTGTTTCACACCTGGAAATAAAGAAGACAGACACTTGACACTAAATAAACTGTGGATACAGCTTTATTAACTTGACAATCAAAAGTGGTTCTTTAATGGATGATTTGTCATTGCTCATTAAATGAAGCCTGGAATCCAGATACTCTCTGTATGGATAGATTAATCATATTTAGAAAACATTTCTTTCTTTATTCTTCCCAAACCCTACAATCTTTCCTAATACTTCTAAAATAGAGCAATTAATAAATCTTGTTTATGCTTCCCATACTACCCCATTGGTGCAGTGTAAATGGATGATATCATAACTAACAGCAATTAGTGTTGGCAAATCAGTATGGAATGGATGTGGAAAACCTATCACTGTTTATTTTAAAAAGTACATTACTTCCTGATGATGGTTAGGAAACTATTAAAGACCTGACTGTTCTCCCAGGTTCTGGTGTAGTGAAGGTTAAGCTCCTACTGTATGGATTTATTTTGGTTATATGTTGTTTCTATATCCAGTCATGATCTTTCCCACTTTTGTATGTGTGTGCTTTGAATTTAGTGGTGAACCACCCAGTGATTCATAGACATAGCAATCTACACATTGTTAAAAAAGAAATAAATAAAGAGTAGAAGAGCTACTGTAGAAAAATAGAACTGGAGAAGCCAAATGAGCTGGAAGCTGGCCTTAAATATATCTTCAGAGGCTCTGATCTACTTTGACTGTCAGCAAACATTGAATAACAATGACTTTCTAGCGTTATAAACAGATTTTCCCAGTCGTCTCTGGAGATAATAGGTTTTGAACCAAAGATCTTTTCCACGCTATGTCAGACCCCCTCTCTCTAAATCTTAAAAGCATGCATGCATGATATGAAGATGAATTTTAACATACGCCATGTTAAGAGTTACATATTTAACAGGTATAATCCAATGGCAATATTTACAATTACAACATTTGTTAACAACATTGTTTGGATCAACAGCTTTTTCAGCTTTCAAGACACTTGAGACAGTACAACAGCAAGTTATATTTTTTAAAACTAAAAGAAAACACTTTACTATTAGTTTTTATGGGTATTTGTTACCAATAAATGAACTTGATATGCAGATGCTAAGAAATAAGTGGAATAAAGAATTAGAGATTTCTATACTAGCCAGACAATGAGAGAGTGTCTTAACTTCTATACCTAGAGCAGGAGTGTCAAACTCAAGACCCTCAGGCTGGATCCAACCCATGGGGTGCTTAGATCTGGCCCACAGGGCCATCCTGGAAACAGCAAGGGAACAGCCCGTGGTGCCTTTGCCAGTGAAAATGGACCTCGGGAGAGCCATGTTCAGCCCTCCCGAGCTCTGTTTTCACTAGCAGAGGGTTGCAGGAGGCTGTTGCAGTAAAAAATGGAGCTCATGAGGGTGTGGGCGGCCCTCCCGAACTCCATTTTCACTGGCAGAGGATTGCAGGAGGCTTTCACAGCCGAAAACAGAGCTTGGGACATGAGTGACATCAAGCTGGCCACAGTCATCCTGGCCGTGCCCCTCTGCCCCCCCCCCCCGAGGTCAAACACAACCCTGATGTGGCCCTCAAATACATCGAGTTTGACACTCCTGATCTATAATGTCAATGGACCTCAAATTATGACTTATACCAAAAAAAATAATATTTAGATTACATTGGACTCCATTATGTTTCCAGTTAAAAAAAGATTGTCTGAGCATTTTATTGGAGGTAAGGAAATTCCTCTTTAAAAGACATCTTTACAATGTCCTATACTTAACAAGTTTGGGGAGAAAGTAGTGTGCTAAATATGATTGTGTGACATAAGCTAAAAATTTTAGAGGATAATATTATCTTGAATTATATTCCTAGTACATGTATTTTGACACCGGAGCAATGTAAATGAATTTTCCATGCCCTTGCTATGGCTAAAAGAGATAATATTGCAGCACTGAAAAGTTAAATATATGGCCACTTTCACTCAGTGGTTTGAAGACCTGATTACACTTACCAACTATGAGCAAACGTTTGTACAAAAAAGTATGATTAAATATGTAAGCCATTTATACAAAACAAAAAGGTTAAAAAAAAGAATGATGATTTTATATAGTATATGTATAGTGGTACCTCAGTACTCAACATTCATTGGTTCTGGGAGGCATGATGACCAAAAAGTACATCTGCCAAACAGAACTGGTGACTTACTGCATGATTGATTAAAAATGGTAATCCCATGTTACTGCTTGTAATTGTGATTAATATTAGTTTACTGTTTCTGAGCAGAAGTGCTCTTCTCCTCTTTCTCCCCTTCCATTTTGTGTTACTTTTTGAGGCTTTTTTAAAATTTTTAGATTGAATGAAGGGCAAGGAACTGAATCACTGGCATAAAAATTTAGAGAGATTTAAAGGTCTAAATGAACAATTCTATATTATTTGTAAAATGTGATTAGCGTATCCAGAGCTGTTTATTTTAAGCAGTTTAGGATGGAAGACAGTTGCTATTATTCTACTGAGAACTCTGTAGCCGTTTTAACGCTGGCAATGTTGTTGTTTTTTTACAGAAAAAAACCTCTTTTCCTCTTTTCCATCCCATTCATCTCCTGATATTCTGTGGCTTGTCCCCACTTTTTCAATGGTTGTGTTCTTCCACCATAAATCAATTCTGCTATGTTGGAGTTTTGTAATGAGCTTTTTTAAACAAAATAAAATAAAATAAAGTGTTCATAGTTTAGGTTTAGAGATTTGGTGCTAGGCTGCTGAAAATCTGTAGAGATTTTCAGTCATCCAGGTCATGGTTGTCCCAAAGGTGCTTTTTCAGGAGGCAACTGGAGTTTCTTGTTGTTTTTTTCCTTTTGAAGACATTTTGCTTCTCATCCGAGAAGCTTCTTCAGCTCTGACAGGATAGTGGAGAATGGAAGGATTTATATTCCTTGCAAGAAATTACCAGCTGTCTGGTAATTTAGTTAACATTCACATCTGCATTGACTTAATGTATAAATTTGGCTACAAAATTAGTGAAACAAACATCCGTTGATGCAACCTGCAACATGAAGATTTGGGTGATCCTAAAAAATATCATCAGTGCCACCTTTATCACTGCCAGAAGATATTTTTTGAGGTTGCTGGCAATCTTTTTTCCCCCCTAAAAGGAGGCTGGTATTACACATTTTTAAAGTATTCTTAGACTCTTATCTACCCCAACGTATCATTTGCCCGCACAGGAGGTGTTCTACACTTTCTGAAACACCGAATTAACTAATGTTTGCTAATGCTTTTGAGAAGGAAACCACAATAGTATAATATGTACAGAAGAAAGGTTGAAATTACTATGATTATAGTTCACAGAATTTGTTTGAATTGCTAAGGAAAGCCACCCTAATAGAAATGCAATGCTTATCTAGCATTCCTAGCAAGGATTCCATACATCTTATTGATGTTTTGTCATATAATGAAAAGCCTAAACTCAATTCAGTTGCCTTGCATGTTTATTCATCCAAGATTGTCTTCTTTATTTATTTTATTATTGGTATGCATGTGGGGAAGGGAAGCGGGGATATTTGTTATATATCTGTTATAACTCTGAAATCCACCATGCGTAATGTAATGCTGATTTTCTGAGGCACAGCCTTTTCATAGAAATATAAAGATATCCAGCTATAAAATTAATTGAAGAATGTTTCAGTTTCTAAGGGGTTTTTTTGCAGGAAGGAAAAAAAAAGGTATAGAGGCTAATGGCCACTTCATATAATGAAGCTTCACCATGAATTCTACTTATTGATCAACCTCAATATGACCACAAGCCAGAATGGTTTTTATATGCTGATTATTCTGAACATAGAATGAAGAGAGTTTCAATTTTTGCTAACTGGTAGCCTCAATTGCTAACTGGTAGCCTCAAGGATTGGAGAATGCCTTGTGTTAATTTAGTAATGTCACCTACTGTAAAATGGAAGGGGGTCTCCTACTGTCTCTTATTTTATCAATTGTGGAGGTAGGTTTTGTTTATTTATATATTTTGTTAAATTTAGGTACTATCCATCTCACTCACAGAGTTCAAAGTTGAAATAGAATTGGCTCCCATTTTTAACAGGACATGATAAAAATCACATCAGATCAGCCATTTTACATCCAGATGTTAGGATCACAGGCAGAGTGCTGGGATACTGAATGTGGACCCTGCCAGCAAATTACTATCCCTAACAGCACTATAGCCATGAGTTCAAATGCCAACTAATGTTTCCCTCCTCTGAAAAAAATACATTTAAAATCATGTAATTAAAATGACAGTTCCCAACAATAATAATGGGCTTTAGTTGGAAGAGTAACTGGTGAGGAACAAAGACAAAAGGCCAAAAAACCATGAAGATACGTCCTGCAATAACAATTGACTAAAGGATGGCAGGCCTACTTTGCTACTTCCGTATTTCATAATTGGTTATGTAGTCCTTTGTGGCAGTCCTTTTTTGAGTTGGACTGATGTTTTGTAAGAGCAACCACGAGGTCTACAAATTAAAAAAAAGGTGCAAGTGGCAAAATTGGGAGCATGACATCTAAAAAAATGCATTCTCTTTTAAGACCACAGAGCCAAAAATCTTAAATTCCCCAACTGTCTCAATAGAAGGGAATGAATACAGTGGAGCAGAGATACATAACAACTGAAGGTTTAGCTGACTATAATTAGGGACAGACCTCATCTATTTTATTTTAACTGGAAAAGAGGGATATGCGGACTTCGGATAATATGATAAGATTACTTGTCTTTCCCCATTCTTTTAGTCTCTTGTTACATGTCTAAGTGAATGAGTTTCTGGCAGTCAAATTCTTGGGCTTTTGACTCTGTAGAACAGAGAGACTTCAAAAAACTGTTGACATTTGCTATTCTTAGGTGTTTGATTCTACTGTACAGATGTTGCTTATGAAAAGTTTATGTTGTTTTGAAACAACATAACATCCCAAATGTGATGAAACGAAACACAGCTTGCTGCTTAGGCAGCCAACTAAACTATAATAAAGTTCAAAGATGGGCTTCTGAGTCCCTCCCTTCCCACTGTATTTTATTATCCCTTCTCCAGATCCTAAAACATCCATATTTAGTGCTTAATTATTCAGAGGCCAAATTCATTATAGTCACTAATGCACAGCCTTGGTTCCAGGAGGTCTCTCAACAAACTTTTGCTTTTTATAAAGGCTATCAGCATCCACTATAGAATAAAATCACATGTCTGATATATAAGTGTTGTTCTCCATAGAATGCTAAATTTTGCACACTGTTAATAAATGGAAGCAATTCTTAGATCAGATTGTCAAGAAATGCCGCCAAGGACAGCTTAGACAAGTAAATATTTTTCTCCACTTGTGCTTGCATTACAGCTTCTTAATAAATATTTTCAGCTTCCTATAGTCCAGCTGTCTTTGCAGAAACAAAAAGTACCATCTCTCAACATGCCTTTTCTGATGCAAAAGACCAAAGAAGGGATTTCTCTCTCTCTCTCTTTTTAATGCAGTTGTTTCTTTCCCATATTCTAATCTGAGTTAATGGAATTATTAGCAGTGGATTAGTGTATATCATTTTAAATGCTTGCTTCTTAGCTGTCACTTAGTAATATGCAATTGTTATGCACTGAATTAAACATTGTTGTGTAGTTTCATTCATTTGAAAATGTTAGGTCTTTTAATTAATGTGAATTAGAGCCCAATGAGATTTTCATATAATCTGTTTTTGCTATGCAGTTTAAGTATGTCCCATTCTTTACAAAAGTAGTATTAATTATTTGGAGGGGGAAAAAAGCTATTTGGTGGTCATTTTATACAAGCATATTTTAATATTTTTCTATCATTCCATATAATCTTAGTTTCTTTAAAGAAAGCTGATATCTGTTCACACATATTGACTTTTTTGACTCCTCTTCATGGATACACTTGCTGTACAATGTTCTTGATTCTTAATAAGTTACGGCAGCTTCAGTACAGATTCACAGGTGACAGTCAAAGTGTGAATCTTTACATGGAGTAAAAAAATAAATTTCAGTCTTTTGTCCGTTTTTTGTCAGTTTTAGTTAGAGTGTTTTAAATGTTCTGTAATATATCTACAACTATACATATAATTGAATATGGTCTTCTCATAGAAAGATGGAGTATAAATGTACAGAATAATCCTGGAACCAAACTTGGAAATACATACATTATATATGTGTATATGTTGCGTTAAACTCAGGAGACAATGGACATGTGCAGGAAGAGATTTATATGAGACAGTATAATCTTCCTTTCAAGGGTCTTTTTTTTTTTTAGCTTTCTATCTTCGATCAATGAAAGATTGACCATAGCTGAAACATGAGTAGATCCCCCTTGTGACCATTTATTAAAGGCTTCGGGGTCACATAAGAAATGTCATTCTTCTTGTCGATACTTTATTTCGCACACTGTAATTATAGAGGAAGAAAGACATCTTACAATATGACCCAGCTATGATATGACTGGTAAAACTAGAAAAGGAAATGTGCCAGTAGACCTGAGTGTATAAACTCTTCTTCAAGGTATCATTTTCTCAGCTGATTTTTCCAAATACTATGGGATATAGATAGATAGATAGAGATGATATAGATATAGATAAACACACACACACACATTCACACACTTTCCAAATACTATGGGATACACACACACACACACCCCTCATGTTTTTATACACACACACACTTTTCCAAATACTATGGGGCACACACACACACACACACACACCATGCTTTTCCTGAGTATAGAAGCTGGCAAAAAATATGTCAGTATAAAAATCTACTGCCTGCACTTCTGACTCCTTTTCTGCCTAGGGAATATCTTGTGTTAGCAGAGCAGACTCCGTAGGTAACCCCAAAGGAGCTATTCCACCATCTTTTTTTTGGCACCCATAGCAAGAAGCCTGGAAGGGAAGAGGAGAAGTAGATCTATTCAGAGCCAAATTTCCCAGCATGAAGCAGGTCAACTTCTCCTATAACAAAATGCAGACATGACCAATGAAGCTGTTTATGAAATGCAACCACTGCTTGCTTGCTCGATTATGTGCCATTCATATTTTACTCCTAGTGATCCAATAGATAAATTTTCTCCCTGGCAACTTTAAGTCTTCCCATGGTGCACTCTTCACCTGTGTAACCGAGTCCATCCACCTTGCTGCTGGCCGTCCTCTTCTCTTTGCTTCACTTTGGCCAGTCTTTTCCAGAGAACCAGATCTTCTGATATAAATGCCTGAAATAGAATGACAGATAGTCCTCAACTTACAACAATTCATTTAGTGACCATTTGACATTACAATAGTACTAAAAGTAACTTATGACCTTTTTTCACACTTATAACCATTGCAGCATCTCCATAGTCATGTGATCGAAATTCAGATGCTTGGCAACTGACTCATATTTATGATGGTTCCAGTGTCCGGGGTCATGTGATCGCCTTTGATGACTTTCTGACAAGCAAAGTCAGCAAGGAAGCCAGATTCACTTAACAACTGTGATGCTAACTTAACAGCTGCAGTGATTCACCTAACAACGGTGGCAAGAAAGGTTATAAAATGGGACAAAATTCACTTAACAAATATCTCACTTAGCAACAGAAATGTTAAGCTCAATTGTAGTTGTAAATCAAAGACGACCCGTAATTTGAGTCTGGCTATGTTTGCCGTGAGTGAAAATTCTGGGTTGATTTATCAATTGTTTTCTTGGCTCTCCACACTATTCTCATTAGTCTTTTCCAACAACAAACTTCAAGGCATCAATACCCTTCTTATCCTGCTTCTTCAAAGTCTAATTTTCACTTCTACAGAGTACTACTGCTATTTGCATGCAGTTTTAAACATGTTTCTTTTTCCATGTGGTTTTTATATGGTTTACTGATAAGACAAAGAGGAATATTTGCATTTCTTCAAAATCCAGCAAAATACTTCAATGCAACAGAGAATTAACTGTAAAATCCTAATAAATAAAGCAAATGCATTCATCTGCCCCCACTCCCTCCCCACTAGTGATTCTTGGTTTTAGTGGATGTGGAAAAAAAAAGTTGTATAACCTTTGAAATCAGAGTCGGCCTTTGATAGCTGATAGAGTAGTGATAGGATTGATTTAGAGCCCTTCTGGAAAAGAAAAAAAAAATACAATCATGGTGAATTAATATACCAGAGGATGGAAGAACCTGGAAAGCTGGGGAAAAACTGGAGAAGAACAAGTCAGGTCATAGAATGGTCCTTCTATGAAGAGGAAAAGTATTTGGATTATCTAGACTTTCAAATATTTCATAGAATATATTACTTCACTGAAGAAACTACTGCTTTTTAAACGTGTTTGGGATGAATCACATAGATAGAATAATAACATTCTACCATCGCACCGTAACCTACATTTGCTGGAAGTATGCACAATAAGGAATAAAGAAGAAAAACAGCATTTGTGGCATTTTAAATATGCTTTACTGCATAAGCAAATGTGAACCACAATCAATATCATTCTGAAGACTGAAATAGCTATCAGTAATTTGTTCTGTGTAACTAATTTAACAAGCCAACAAGGATGGAAGGAGAGGTTGATAAACAGGAGAAGGCCTGTGGATTTTTATTTTATTTTTTATACATATGGGCACATTTTTACAAATATCTTAGATACTGAAAGGAGACACTTACAAAGGGAGCTGCAAAGGTCAGAATAGTTTATTCTAATGTATATTTCTACCAGGGAACAAAACAGAACAAACCAGAACAAAGCAACTTTGATCTTTGGAGAACTACTCCTTACATCTTCATACCATATTTTGTTCTGTGCTGAGCACTGAACAAAATAAGGCTTAAAAAAGTGAAGCAAAACTGATGCATGCCAAAAAAAATAATAATAAATCATGTTGCAATTTAGATAGTGAGTTTTTTAAAGTGATGTTTTCTCCACCAATTCAATATCAGGCCAGACTTTTTGGGTGTTCAGATAATTCTTTTTCCATTACAGATGTTGAAGAATTAATAGGGGTTTGAAACAATTAAAATGGAGCTGCATGCATTCATAGCTTGACTATTGAATCCTTATATTGATCAAGATGTATTAGCAATATTTTTTTAATACATAAGGTGAAGATATGCTTATATGAACAGTTTTGATGGGAGAAGCATCCAATTCCTGTATCTATTACAATTATCTCCCACTCTTTTCCACATCCGTTACAAGACCAGACACTATATTTCCATTTAGAATTTAATTAGTGTTTTCATGTATTAAAAGCACTTCATTTGCATTATCATGTTATAATTCTAACCAGAAGAATTGTTATTACATTTGCTATTACTGTCAAGCTGACAAGTGGAGGAAACAAGAATCAGTTAGATTTCTGGAAATATCTTTGTTGCGAATAGGATAAAAACCATAATCTTTGGAAATCTGCTAAAAGTAATATCCAGATGTGCTTCTACCTAGGATAATTAAGGAGAAGTTCCTGTAAGTTTCTTCTTCCTCTGGTTCAGGTGCAGGGGTCGGCTGCTGGGGATTTGCGTGGGTTCAGGCGAACCCTTTGCTAAGACTCTGCGGAGTTCAGCGAACCCCCAAATCCCACTCCTGGCTGGCCCTGCCCTTCTCCACCCAACCCTGCCCTGGCTGGGAGAACACTCTCTTCAGCCCAGCCTGATTAGCCGAAGCAGCTGATTTTTGCTTGAATCTCCCTCCGACGATCAGATATTTCAGGGTGCAGGGTTCGCCATTGCCTATTGTCACCTCCGCGCGGCCCGTTTTCAGCCTCCGCGTGCCCCGTTTTCGGCTTCTGTGCACCTCATTTTCCGCCAGTTCCAATCCCCGCCACCCAGAATGGACCAAAAATGGGGCACATGAAGGCTGAAAACAGGGCACAGAGAGGTTGAAAACGGGATGTGGAGGCCAAACATGGGGCGCATGGAGGCGGCAATAGGTGATGGCAATCCCTGAAGCCTGAAACAGCTGATCATCAGGAGGCGGATCCAACCGACAATCGGCTTGTGCTAAACCGGCTTGTGCTAATCAGGCTGTGCTGAAGCTGACCAGGCTGTTTGCTGCAAGGAGGCAACTTGCTGGAAGGCAGAGGCAGATTTATTTATTTTTTTCCCCAAAAGCTAGGTGCGCCTTATACTTCAGAGCGTCTTATACTCCAAAAAATAGGTAGCTTCAAAATTAGGGGAGAGATCATGTCAAAAATTCTGTTTAGGTTCCCTTAATTGGAAATAAACACTACCACTCATTTGAGGATCATTATGCAAAATAAAACTTCCACAAAAAAAAAGTTGGTGCATATTGGCTGAAATGAAGATACTCCAATGTTCCATTTGTTTTATTGTATTAATTATCAGTACATTGAAATCTACAAATTATATGTCCCCACATTTTTTCTATGCATTGTTTAACAAGAATATTATAAGCATACAACTGAGTAGAATTCTACATGTTCAATTTTCCCTTATGTTCATAAGAAAAATGGCTTAGCTGTTGCTTTTAAAAAATCAAAACTAATCAAAGAGAGGCATTTACAGTATTTATGAGGCTGCATTCGGAAATATCTCCTATAGGTTTGACAAAATATTGATGGCTCTCTTCAGACAGCAGAACCTTGGCTGATCTCAGTACAGGTAGTTCTCGACTTACAACATTTAGTGACCCTTCAAATTTAAGTGGCACTGAAAAAACTGACTTATGACTGTTTTTCACACTTACAGCTGCTGCAGTTTCTCCTTGGTCACATGATCAAAATTGTATGTTAAGCCACAGAAATGATTTTATTACTATTGTAATCAAATTTCTAAATAAAATTATATTAAAAGTGATTTTACTTAAAGCTGAAGATCAGTCCCTTGATCCAGCAAGAGATTCTTGCATGCAAGTAGTTTTCTAATTACAAAACAGAATGAGAATCCAAAACATCTTGTATAGTGAGTAAAATATTCTGAAAAGTATTATGTGAGGAGCACATCTAGAAAAGTTCTTACTCAAAACATACAGGGTTGACATAATTTGTGAACCAAAAGTTTCTCTTCATTATTTCAGTATTGAAGTATTTTCCTGAAATTTAGATTAGGCTTCTCTCAGCTCCAGCAATTAGCTTTGCTTCAAGCTATGTCTAAATTCATGGCCTCCCAGTTGACATACTAAAACAGCTAAATGTCTTCTATAAAATTATCCCTCAGAGGACCAAGAATAAAGAGCTAATGTTTCTCTTTGTGCAATTCAGATTTAAATCATTACCATATTTGTCTGGCAATATGATACATGCAAATATATTGATTTTGTTGATTCTTGGTGGGGAGGTTTTTTTTGTGATTTTCATATCATACAGCCTTATAACTTAAAGAAAAGCATCAAAAAGATTTTTCTTCCATTGGGCAACCATAACGAGCTCTAAATCCAATATGTCAAGCAGCTTTTTAAAAAGAAATATTATGACCCTCTACGACAGCACCATAATTAAATCCTCAAAATAACTGTCTTTCCTGAATCTGTCCTCAAGCAATCAGGTATCTTTCAACTGAGCTGGGACATCCATTTATACAAAAGAAATATTACAGATATAAACATGAATGGTGAAGGGGAAACAGGGTTGCATGAAGCTGCTTCCAAGTTTGTAGAGCCCCAGGTTTTTCTACAACATACCTTGGAGATGGGAAATATGACAGCCCAAGTTTGCAACACCACTACACAAAGCAAGATAAATTTGGGCTGATTCAAGTCATTCAATGTCATTCAGCAGCTGCAATTCAAAGACCTGCAGGTGTTCCTTAAACTGTCGATGCGCATCGGCACTGTGTGGCCGCCGTTCACGCTGCAGCTCACAGATGCGCAGAAGGAGTTTCTGTTCACGACACCGGCAAGCTTGGAGCTGCTGCTGTGCTTTTCCTAGAGCATCAAGTGCTGCCTCAGCCCGCCTCTTCCAGAGCAAGGCACTACCCACCTGGTAGCTATGCTCATTCTGGATGTAGGCACCAGCCGGGGGTGGGAGTCGCAGCATGTAGAGGGAGAGAGAAACGGGTTGGGATGGATCCCCTACAGGTTCTGGGAGAGCTGGAGATTGAGAGGTCTCTTCTTGGCCAGTGGCAGCTGGTAATTGTTCCAGGGGTATGTCTGACAGAGTGGCCAAATTCTCTGGTTCTAACCCTGGGAGATTGGGCTGGCTTCGAAGCTCACCAGCAGTGGGAGCAGCTCCAGGACTTGGCAGCTCTTGCTTGGGGAAGCAAGAGACATCCATACACAATGGAGTTGTCTCGTCTGCAGAGCAGCAGCCACAGCTGTGAAAAAGGAATAGAATCGAGGTCAGGTGAGAAATAACAGCTATGTAAGCTCTGACATAGAGTAACCAGAAGAGAAAAACATGACTGAAGATGCAGGATGCCCATATACCATATTTTGGTCTATAAGATGATACGGGCCATAAGACGCATATTACCTTTAAAGGAGGAAAACAACAACAAAAAGTCTACCTCTGCCTCCCAGCATCCATCCGGTATTCATCTGGCTAGCATCCTTGCAGCAAACAGCAAACAGCCTGGCCAGCTTCAGCACATGGCTTGTCAGAATTCTGCTTCATTGCGCCTACCACCAGTCAACTGAGCTGAGCTGCTGTTGCTGGGAAACACTGGAGCCTTCCCTGCTAAGCAGCTGATTGGCAGTTGGATTGGCCTCCTGGAATACTGCCGATCAATTGTTCTAGGCAGTGGGGATCGCCACTGTCGCCACTGCCTATTGCTGCCCATTCACCACCGGTCACTGTGGCCCATTCGCTGCAGCCCATTCGCCGCCTACCTGTTTGCCACTGATCACCGCAGCCTGTTCACCACCGATCACTGTGGCCTGTTTGCCATGGTCCATTTGCCAATGCCCATTGCTCTGAACGGGTGGCGGTGAATGGGCCGCGTAGATTGGGCGACGGAAATTGGGCTGTGGCGATTTGCAGCGAACAAGCTGCGGCAAACGGGCGGGCGGAGATCTGGCGGTGGTGAACGGGCTGCTGAGATTGGGCTGTGGCAGGCAGCAAACGGGCGCAGCAAACGGGCGGCAGCAAACAGGCTGCAGCAAACGGGCCATGATGAAAGGGCTGTGGGAAATGGGCGGGCAGTGAACGGGCCACAGCGAATGGGCTGCAGCGAAAAGGTCACGATGAAAGGGCTGCGGCAAGTGGGCGGGCAGCGAGCGGGCTGCAGCGAGCGGGCCACAAGAAAGGGCTGTGGGAAATGGGCAGGCAGTGAACGGGCCGTGGCAAATGGGCTGCAACGAACGGGCCATGGCAAACGGGCAAGTGGCAAACAGGCAGGCAATGAATGGGCTGCAGCAAACAGGCTGCTGCAAATGGGCCATGGGAAATGGGCGGGCAGTGAATGGGCTGCGGCAAACGGGCAGTGGCGAACAGGCTGTGGTGATCGGGCAGCAGCAAATGGGCAGGTGGTGATCAGTGACAAACAGGCAGCGGCAAACAAGCGGACAGTGAACGGGAGGCCATAGGCAGTGGCGGCAGTGGCGTCCCCGTCACCTAGAACAATTGATCGGCGGTATTCCGGGAGGCCAATCCAACCACCAATCAACTGCTCGGCAGTGAAGGGTCTTGCATTCCCTGGCGACGGCGCACCAACCCCCCTCCCCCTGCCACAATATTCACTCTATAAGACGTACAGGCATTTCCACCCACTTTTTGGGCCGAGGAATGCGTCTTATAGTGCAAAAAATATGATAGAACATACTCCTCCTATAGGCTATAAAAAGCCAATATGGAGTGAAGCTTGGGCATGGAAAACAAGGAATTTTCTAGGCAGCTATGAGTATCTCTTCTACTATAAGAAAATGTGGATTCATATAGCAAAAAGAAAAATATGATTTAATTAAGCCACTGTTATATTCCAGGACTGATGTTTTTCACATTTTTAATATTCTTAACTTAATTCATATTTTTCCCTCTGATTCCAATCTCGATTCCACAATTCCATTCTGTTATACACAAAATTCCTTTTAAATCTAATATATTAATCTATTAATGGCTGAATGGATCATGCTTTTTACTCTTTAACAAGAAATAAGCATCACTGAATGTACCGTTACCTACTTCTAAATAAACATGCACAGGGTTACAGAAAACATGAGGTCAGAAAAGTGGGACTCACCTCTGCTTCTGTTGATACTTTGCAAGTTTGGAACTGTTTAGTTTAGACTTCCGCCGTGGCTTTGCATGAGGCTCAAATATCGTAGGAACAGCCCCTTCCTTGAGACGATGATAGCCGCTACAAAGGAAACAGCCCCCACATATCAAAGTTGTTACTGGCTCAGAAACCCTGGTATCTGGATTGCTGGAGGAGAAGGCAGATCTTCTGAGGGCTTTGGAATTAGCTAGTTACATTCTATTTTGAGCATTATTTATACAGCTTTTTTAATGTACAGAAGTATTAAAGTAATTAATTTTGGCCACGTATATTTAGCCCTTTCCTTTCCTAATTCTGTTTTGTATCTATTTCACTCACACTTATGGATTTACCAGGTTTTTTTGATGGGGAGGGCAAGAGAAGAGTTCAGTTTTGGTGTTATATACAAATCTGTAGCTGGGCACCCTAAGAATCTGACATTAGGAAAGAAAAATCCCCTTGATTTCTCACTGGAAATCACATTCTAAATTTTCAGAATGTAACTCAGATTGGTACGCTAACCTTCTCATCTCTGGAAAAATATTAAACTGAAATCTGGTCATCTTTAATAAACCAACTGGTTTTTGAGCTTTCAACACAGGTGATTTTTTAAAATACCTTTCAGGCCACTTTGACTTCCCTTCCTTAACCTTATTCTCGGCTATCTTAGCAGTAGAAACATGTGTCTCACCTTTTCTGGGCCTGGAAGCTCAGCAGGATTAAGTCTGGTTAGTACTAATGTGACACTAGCTGCCATACCTAAAGATAAAGCAGG
>JANHFL010003649.1:347771-358228 GCA_032468155.1 Oxyrhabdium leporinum | reverse complement strand
GTTGAGATCTACTCGGTGGTCGCCCCCCCCATCTCCCCTCCTGCGCGCAGTCCAAAGCCAGCTCTCATCCAGGTAGGAGTTGAACTGGTGGAGCTTTTGTTTGTTTATTTATTTATTCATTTCCTACCCCCACCAAGTTTCCTCTCCCTTCTTTAAAGAGGAAGGAGGGGCGCTTTTTGACATCTGGAGTGGTGGGAAATAAAAATAAGTGGGTGGCAAGAAAAGAGGTTTGGGGGGGCTTTATAAAGCAAGGCTGTGCGCGGCCGGTTACTTTTGGGGTGGGGAGAGGGGTCGAGAAGGGGCCTTGGACTTGAGCTCCCCAAAGGCCGCCAGGGCAGGCTTAGATGACCCCCTCCATTCCCCCCTCCATCCCCCCCCCCATTCCAGTCAACTCCCTTGCAGGACGAGCGGCCTTCGGCTGGGTCAGCCGGCCTAAAGAGTCCCCGCGGCTGTCCGACAACTCAGAGGCTCCCCACGCCGCGGCCGCAGTCCTTATTCGGCGGTTCCTGTCCCCGAGTCGCGGGGGTGGGGGGGAGAGAGGAGGAGAGGCGAGGTCGAAAAGGAGGAGGCGCCTCGGGCTGCCACACCCCGTGTTTTGTTTCCTCCTCCTCCTCCTCCTCCCCGAGTGGCCTGGCTGACTCGGGGTCCCGCTCCGCTTCGCAGGTTCTGGCTGGGTTTTGCGCAGCTGGCCGGCCAAGCTCCCCGCAT
The DNA here is from genome assembly GCA_032468155.1 of Oxyrhabdium leporinum. Lineage (NCBI taxonomy): Eukaryota > Metazoa > Chordata > Lepidosauria > Squamata > Cyclocoridae > Oxyrhabdium > Oxyrhabdium leporinum. The sequence continues at coordinate 357,520 of JANHFL010003649.1, read as the reverse complement.
TTCCTTGTTAGAAAGAGCCTCCTCCTCCTCCCCTCGCCCCCAGATCTCCCTTCCTCTCCCTCTTTTTGCCAGCCCGCGGGGAGGGTGCGGAATCAGGTTACCGAAGTGCGTCACACGCTCTTCTGGATGCTGGGGCCTTTGCTTGGCAGCCGCCTGGCTTTCTCCTCCTCTCTCCCCCCCCCCCTTTATCTTGTTGGCAGCAGGCATGCATCGCCTGGTTTATGGGGAAGGGGAGAGCGGAGTTGGAGTTGCAGTGCAGTTGAGGGGGGGGCTTAGGATTGGCACCCGTCGGCCCTGCTTTGAAGGTGCGCTTGGAAAGTGGTTGCAAAAACCTTGGGGGGGGGGTTGGCAAACGAGCAGATGCTAAGGTGTAATTCTTGGGGGGACACTTGGTTCGAGAAGCTGCGTGATGGAGGGTACCCCGTAAAGTCCATCCTGAGGCTTTTGGGGCTGACCGGTTGGTCTTAAGTACTATGCCCTGCTTTTCAATTTAGGCTGTGCCTGACTTCTTTTTTTTTTTTTTACTATTTTTTTTGCCATCCTCCAGATGTCTTGGTGCCTTTTTCTCTAAAATCGCAAATACCCTGTAAAGGAAAGGCTCTCTATCCCCTCAAGAACTAGGCTGTGTTTTCCACTATGTAACAAGAATGCTTGAAAGCTTACAAGTCATTTGTTAATGTTGGAATATATACAAACTTCCAGGGAAACTGTTTCAATTTTGTGAATAAGAAAAATGGCTGATGACTGAAGCATTAAGGAGTCTACCATTTATTACAGATGTGGATTTGGTGGGATTTGAGCCACTATACCCAGAGTGGCATTTAAGGTGGCAGTAGACTGAGAATTGTTGTGTAGGCAGAAGTAGCATGCCTAGTTTTTCCTAGCCTCCAAATAACCAATTAGAATTAAAATATTCAATTATGTACTTTTCTCTCTCCAACACATTTTCATGGATTCTAGAAGAAGATATTCTTGTGAAAATTTGTGTGAATATCCCTTAGTGGTATAAATTAAATTTCACTTTGAACATTGATGCATAAATATAAAGTAACAAATCCCAAGTACAGTATTTATTTTGGCCCCAAAACTTAACAACTGTAGCACCACTTGTTGCTGTTTTTTTTTTTAACAAGGTATGGAAACCAGTTATGATTTGGAAGCTATGTTTGTTGTTTTCTGTTCTCCAGTGAAGAAATACAGCCAGTTAATTCTTGAAAAATATGGGAGGTTACATTTCAGTTACCCTGGTGAATCTGTTACTTTGCATATCCCAATATTTGTGGTAGTTTTGATGGGAAATAATGACTGAAGTCATAATTCAGTTTAATTTTTTGCAATGTAAATTCATTGCAGAATCACATGCTGATGTAGGTGTGACTGGAATTTTGTTTTTCAAGTGTGAGACTTACTGTGCTGGTTAATAGAACTGGTTTTATATTCTTATTTTTTTACTCCTTTTTTAAAAAAAATAGTGTCTTTTTCAAACATCTGTGGGAAGGCTATCCCAGTCTTTATTGCAAAATCCCAGGTGATAGGGTTACGAACACAGATCTACATAGTCTGATATCAAAATGACAACATGAGCTATTGAATCATTTACGTTTTAGCAGAATGATTCAGATTCAGTGAAATAGGTTATGAAAAATATAAATATGTAATGGCTTAGAGGTAAGATTGTTTTGAGAATTTATTCATAAGAAAATATATCAGCGGTCAGTTATTTTCCTTTGACACTTTTGACATACAGATATAATCTTGGGATATGCTGGTTCTGAGAAAAATATTTTCTGTGTTGTGGGTCTGTTTCTGGCAGTGATATTCCCACATTCATATATTTCAATTTATTTGAACTTGCAGTCATTCGCAGCTCATATATAATCCCTCAAAACATTATTGACTTTATGTACAAGTTGTTAAGTTCAGCATACAATAGGCTTAATTTCATGTTTCAAAGACAGCTCTAACGATAACAGTGAAAACAATTGACTTTCTCTTGTTTTCCTTTTAAATAGAAATTGCAAATGCAACTTTTCTGCTCATATTATACATGGGAGAGAGGAGGTTGTAGCAAAATATTGTACATTTAGTTCTTGCACATTCAAATCCATACCTGACATGTTCTTTGTGTGCTAAGAAACAAAGAAAAAAAATTAAAGCTGCTGGGATCTTTTTGTATTTCCCCAGACCATTTCCCTATCTTACAATTTTATATATCTTGCTATTATTGAAATGTTCATGTATTCCAGGTCATTCAAATTACCCAACTTTGTGAATTATCATTTAAATAATTTATCTCTGGAAAGTAAGATTTGACCCCATTAACAGTTATACAGGCAAGTGAATAGATTCCTGATTCAGTGTTTTTTAAAAAAAAACTAAAGTGCCAATTTAGTAATCTCCAGAATAAGGACTGTTTCCAGATGATAAGCATTTCATGTGCATGTGAGATATAATAGCCTAGAATAGATAATGTATATTTGACAGTTGCTCTTTACTAAGCACATTTACTTCACATTTTCTGAATCTATTGTTCAATTTTTTTTAGAAAGCATATTTCATTCCTCAAATTCATAATGTTCTGTGTAGAAAAGCATTCCTGTTATTCCTTCTACAGATAAGCACTTAATATATTGTAAGTTCTATCATAGTTCCAAGTCAGATCCTCCTGCTTATAAATTTATTATGCCATATTGTTTCACCATATTAGGATTGGGTCACTTGCTAAAGTGATGTAGCTACTCAGCCATTTAACTACAGACTTGAGCAGAAATGGGCCCTCTGTTACACTGCTAATCAGCTCCATCAATTGCAGTATTCACATATTTATCACAGTTTGATAAACACGTTTATATGTTTTATAATCTTTAAAAAAATATACTAGCTTGCTTACAAGAATGGGTTACTGAAGCTTAGAATTATTATTGGAGTCAAGGATTGGGTTTTTTTGTTCTATTCATGCCCAAATAGTTTATTTTGCTTTGATTTATTACATTCACTTAGACCTGCTTGAACAATTTTATTATGACCTTACCCTTCTTGGCAGCACTTCGGGCCTCTAAAGAGTTCTTTAGTAGATTTATAGACAGTATTTGCCCTTGCTAGAAATCCCTAGCTTAATTCCTTTTTCAATGGTGAGCATTGTTAGTTGGAGAAAGAATGGATAAACCATACACTTATCTTAAAGTTCTTGAACCAACCAACACTGGTTACTTTTCCTTATTATATGACTGATTACCTAATCACTTCTTACCTTTCTTTGTATGGAAATTTTGATAAGGGAACACTGTTACATCCCAGCTCTAATAGACCACCTGTTAGCTTTTATGGGAGTGAGTTTGGTTCATTTTGCTGCTGTTCCCACAAGTTTCCCCATTTGTTATGTTTATATTGCTGTATGCCAATCTGCAGGAGCCAGGGGTATCCCTAGCCAAATGTCAAGTCAAAGAAACAAGTGTTTTTTTTTTTAAAAAATCTGCAATCATCCTAGCCCTAACCCAATTCCAGCTGTTTAACGTAGGCACTGTTGCTGCTTCATAACACTTGCAGGTGACTTGTTTAAAAAAAAATAGTAAACTAACATTTCAGGCTTGTGTAAGTCATTATTTGTGCATGGCTAATGAAACAAAGAGTAATATATTGTCTTTTTAGAGCAGGGTAGTGATATTTATATCAGGTGGTATCTTTTTGTATGTAATGAAAGTCGTCTTCCATCTTTTATAAAGTAAAATAGTATTGGCCAGCAGCCCATTTTCAAATACACAGCAGCCCCTGGGTATTGGCAACAATATAATATGAGATATAAACATATTTCCATGGTCTTATGGTGGCCAGAGCTTGCAGTCTTCCTATTGAAGGCTCTGTCTAGCATGGAACCTTAAACTGTATAGCGCCTGCTTTTCGGATCCACTGGAAGATGGTTAGGTGGGATAGCTAGATCAGTGAATTATTGATTCAGGTCATCCATATTTGCAGTCTCCCTTCCCCAAACTTAACCCTGATAATATCTTTGGGCTCAGCAGGATTTTACTCCATCATTGACCTAATGTTCTGCTCTCAGGAAAGCTGAATTGATGGTTACATATTGTTTGATAGGGATGAGAATGAGAGCTGGCTTTAGAAGGCTGAAGCAATAGAATATCTTGAGTGTATCTGTCATTAAACACCACCATCCCATTGTGAGTCTTAAAACCATCTGCATTTAACCTGATGATTTTGGATTATTTTTAATCTATTTCTTATAGTTTACATGCATATTGTATAGATACTGAACAAATTATATGTATATTGAAATCCTGTTGTGTATCTTTAGATTCCATACAGGTGGGCACTCAGGTCACTATGTGTTGATTTACAAGTATGGAATTTAATTTTGGGGTGGCGTGTAGTATAGTATATGCAGAAATAATAAAACCTGGCCTTGTTCTCATTTGTTTATTTCTGAATTATTTTATCTAATCATGTAATTCTATGTACAGTATGTTAAAAATCATATTACCTTCAGGAAGCTTTGTTTAAAACTCCAGCCTGAGGAGATAATTAGGTAACTTAGAATTCAGCATAACAACATTAGCTTAGATCCAGAAAGTATAAAAAATAAGTGTTTGGAGCTGCAACATTTTATATAACCTGCACAGTACTGTACCTACATACATCTGGAATATTTGGCAATATTTTTTTGCTTTCTGCAAAATGTGTCAGTTTCCATTGGGTTTAGCAAGCAGGTTGTTAAAGGCAAAACATGTGTTAGTTGGCAAGTGATGTATGATTCTTACAGGCTGGTGCTTTTCAGAGGGTTAAGAAAATCCTACAGGAAATGGAAATCAGTCCTTTCATTCCTAGAGCCCATGCAGGTTTTTTATTGTGTTGCTGACTACTATTGACTCCCTTCCTCTAGCAAATGCAAAGGGCTAGTGATAATTGTAAGTATCCGTTTATGTGTCCCTTATATGTTTCATATCCTATCTTTTAACCTAAAAGGCACCTAATACGTTAAATCTAAAAAGTTGTGGAAAAGAAAAATAGTTTGAAATTTAGAAGACATTCCTGCCTCAGAGCAGATCAGTTGCTTTTGAGGATGGCATATTGATGTATATATGAATACATTGATGTAAAAGCTTCTGGGTGATTTAAGAAAAAATGCAAAAAAAGTGATTTTCTTTGATTTCTATAAACAAGAACCTTTTTGATTTTTGCTGCTTTTTTATTCTATAAGTGCATTGTGAAAATTATAAACAGAATTGTTGCGGTTTGGAATAAACTTTTTATTTCTATCTCTGGAAAAATGCTGTTGATACTACTCCAACATGAATATGTAGAAAATATATTATGATTTTACAAATTTTGTACGTTCTGTATATGTAATTCTGCCCAAGATTTGAATTAATATTTCTGATTTGGAGAACCCTTTATATATAAAATGCAAAGCTCCTCTGTTTGGGAAACTCTAAGGCACAAAATAACTAGTTATTAATGATGTATACTGAGAGTAATAATATAGTTTTACTAATTGTAGATATGGAAGTTAATGTTCCCACAAGTAAACCAATATCATGGAGCTAAAGACATTGTCATGTCTTTTTAAAATCATAATCACTAGAAGATGCATTTTTGTGCACTCCTTTAATTGACATGACATACTGCATTTTCTGCATAAGCAGGCATTATATATTGCTAACTGAAATCCTGTATTATTAATGTTTCGGCGAATGAAGCAAGACTATTGATAAAACAACTAGGTTTAACCAATAGGTAAATATGTTAGAAATATTGATCTCCACTAATATTTTTATAACAAATGTTCTAATTAATTACTAGAGGTGAAACCACAGCTTTCATTTTTATAGGTTAGCTTTATAACACTGATTTGAAAAGAATTATCTAGTTTAAACATGTCTCAAATAAAGCTTAATATTCTCCGTTTGCTATTCAGTGACATGTTTAATGCCTAAAAAAGCATAATGTCAATTCCTGAATTCTTTGGAGAACAGTATTATACTTTTTTTTTAAACATTCAAACGCCTATTTAGTTCAACAATATACAGCTGCCATGGCTAGAAACAATTAATTGCTTACTAATGGTCCATGGAGTAAGGCAAGATAGCATGTGGCAGAAACTCGTAGGTGGCAACATGAGGTAGGGCCATAATTCAGGAGAAATGCTTTAGACAAATGTTCCTAGGATCAGCCCTTGACAACTGTAGGTAAAACTTTGAAAAACTGGCATTAATTATTCTAGAAAGCCATTTCTGGTGCAAAATGTCATTCTAGCTAGGTTGGTGGTTTCCTTCTATATAAGTTGGCTTATACGTCCATTTATCAGGAAGCAGTGATAGGACATGTACCTTGCAGGCTGATATTCCAAGGTTCGGTCATAAACATTGCCAGAAAATCAAAGCCGTTGCCAGTCAAAGTTGACACTACTGAATGAGGTGAAGGTATAGCCTGACTTGCTATAAAAATGATATTTTCTCTTATTTGCATGTGCTCTGATTAGAACAGGGATAGATAGCTGGATGGTCGTCTAACATTTTGGACTACTCTTTGACTTACCATTGGCCATTCTCCATTGTGGATGAGAATGATTGTAGTTCAAAATACGGAATAAACTTTTCCATAAAACCTGAGATAAATAAAGAAAAAGACAAGCTAACCATTGTATATTGCATCATCAGAACATTGTCATGGTTATAGCAAGATCTCTCAAATTTTGCAGCTATTATGGATTTGATCTTGATACATAATGGGACATAAGTTGAATTTTGGGTTCTGCTATAATGTTGGTTCTACTGTATCAGCTTCTATTTGCAGGTATTACTAAAAGGTAGGATAATGTGATTGTTCTACTCTTGTATGTAAAAGAAAACAGAAATACCTTGATAAAGGCATACAGAAGCCATTAAGGGAGGAGAAACAACTTAGTCTTGGAGAAGGTGATAGCACGAGGGACTCAAAATAATCCTTTGATTCTGTTTCTTTTTTACTCAGCTATCATTATTGAAAAGAAGAGAGACTCAATATTTTTCAGTTTTCTGTGCAGTCTGAAAAAGCAATGGTATTGCTTTAAAAGATGCAGCAACTTTAATAGTTGGATTCTTTAAGAAACATAAATCATCTTTAATCTCCTATGGAAGCCTGAAAAAAACCTGGGCTGCCTAAATGAATACCAGGGAGATGCTGTCTTGCAGTAAATCACTTCTAAATAATCACTAAACAGAAAGTTTGGGAAGGCAGCATGCAACAGACCAGTAGATGATTGTTGATAAAATCAATGGATGTTGAAATTACATGTATTTAATTGAAATTAAGTTGGTTATGAAATATAGGCATTAGATTGAAAATATTGGCTGTTGTGATGAGCTTCAGAATTAGCATAAAATGATTATTCATAGAATTTTGTTTTAAATCATTAAGTTTGATCATTAAGTATTAGTTAATCATTTACCTTTATATGATTCAAGTTAATATATATGGTGTTAAATTTCATACTGTCCCACACACTAAAATATTGTCTATTCTCCGTGGAATGTAGGGGTAGTATATAAAATTTGGGGCATTCCAGGACTTTTGGGTTAGTGCAGTTATAAGAACAAGGTATTATTATTCCCCCAAACCTCCATCCCACATTGGGGTGGACATTTATTTGTGTAGTTAAAAACTACCTTGAACTTGCCTGTCCATCCCAGTCCAAATATGAAATATCTTTAAAATAAAGCAAGCTCAAGAAACAACTTGAGACGCCTGAATTCTGTCCTGCAAAATTCAAAATCTGTTGATCAGGTAATCATGCCCTTCATTAATCTTTGTGCATATTTTTTTAGTATTTGCTGGTAAGCATACGGTTAATAAATTTCACATAACCCTAAAAAAAAACATGCACAGTTAATTTAAATTGCAGCTTGATCTTAAACCAAAATAAGTATTGTTTAAAGGATAGAGTTTAAATCTATAAAATCATTTGATGCCTACAATTAATCATAATTAAAAGAAGGACTCAGTCATTATAGCTTTAAAAAAAAAACCTGTGGTGGGAGACTAGCATGAGTAAAGTTAGCCCAGCAAGCAGTGAGAATGTTCAATGACATCTAAAAGTAGACTAGAACAAAATGGGAAGTGTGGCCCATCAATTTTATTTTATTATCAGACTCTGGTGAAAAGCATTATAGGCTTCCTGGGAACCTAAGCAAGGTAGCTGCGTTGAGGGATAAGGTATAATTTTTGGGTGCAAGTCTACTTGGTTAACTTAAAGTTTGGTGAATTAGGAAAAATCTTTATTCTTGGTTGACTGAGTAGTACTAACTGTATTATATAACTTGAAGGTTTCATGCGTTGTGTATCGAAACATATTTCGATCCAAATTTTAACATCTTGGGAATAATAAATTCAGTGAAACTATCAGATTACATATTAAAGTTACATGGTTTTGGTTGAGTAGAATGCAGATAGCTGGATATATTACCTCTTTGAACTATACGCACTTTCCAGTTTACTTAGCTTGGAGCAATAGCAAAAAAGTATTGATTTAGTATGTATTTGTAACTTTTCAAAATGAGTCTGCAACTTTCAGTTATTATCAGTAGAATTGATAGTATGCTGTATGTGCTACATACAACATAACCAGCCATATTTTTCTTTCTGCTCATTTGATCACGTTATGTGGTTGTAAAAGCGTAGTCTGCTCAGATGTTGCCATTCCTTTTCTCCTAACAAGTATTTATTACATTTATTTACACACCACATATTCATGAGATACAATTTTATATACCATATGTGTATATCATAAATATATTGGTGTGTGTGAGCACACACACACACACACACACACAGACACACACCCCACACACAAATTCTAAGGTAGGGATGGGAAATTGGCAAGGTTCAAGGCTCAAGTTTTTTTGGAGTTAGGATGATTAAAGCCCTACCTGACCTAATCAATTACTGGTTTCATAGAGAGAGATTTTACTGCTTGGGCTTAGCAGTCATGCCATCTGGCCATCGTTCCAGGGGTGAGTTTTCCTCATGGCGCTACAGTCCCTTCATTCTGGAATTAGTGAAAAGTAAGGTTTTGCATTTAGGCAAGAAAAATCAAAATGAGCAGGTATGGAATAGGGGGTACCCGGCTGAACAGTAGTAACTATTGTGAGAGGATCTTGGCATCCTAATGGACAGCCATTGAAATGTGAGCCAGCCGTGTGTTGCAGCTGCCCAAAAAAGCCAATGCAATTCTAGGCTGCATTAATAGAAGGGTAGAATCAAGATCACCTGTGGTGTTATAATATCACTTGTTACTGCCTTGGTAAGACCAGACTTAAAATACCACGTCTGACTTTGGTCACCACAATATAAAAAAAGATAGCTGAGACTTTAGGAAGAGTGCAGAGAAGGGCAACCAAAAAAAATCATCTGAGTGTTGGAGGCTAAAAGATAAGAAGGACGGTTGGAGGAATTGGGTATGTCTAGTGCAATGAAGAGAAAGACTAAGGGTGACATGATAGCGTTCTCAGAATACTGTAGCGAAGGGGCTACCCCAAAGAAGAGAGGGGTCAACCTATTCTCCAAAAGACCTGAAGGCAGGGCAAGAAGCTATGGATGGAAACTCATCAAGGAGAGAAGCAACTTAGAACTAAGGAGAAATTTCCTGACCGTGAGAACAATCAACCAGTGGAACAGCTTTCCTCCAGAAGTTGTGAATGCTCCAACACTGGAAGTTTTTAAGAAGAGATTGGATAACCATTTGTCTGAAGTGGTGTAGG